>VDFB02024786.1:0-163011 GCA_007258455.2 Sequoia sempervirens
TAATTTAATCAATTAAGTGAAAAGAGGATGGGTTTGAGAGGAAATGATGTTAGTTAGCCAATGTGATCCATTGAGACATTTTTAGGTGTCTATAGTTGCAACAACTTACTATTTTTTGTAAGTGCATATTAGACCTTCACATTTCAACAACCTCCATCATAACCCTCCATTCTCTCCTCAATCCTAGGGAATCCCTCTCATTCATCCTCCACTGTTGATATCTCCATCACATATCCACCATCTATTACTTGCCCTAAAAATCTATAAATTGAGGCACACTCTTATCAATTTCATTTCATTCATCTTTGATAACTATATGTTGTGTAATACCCCAAGCTAAGATGCTCAAAGTAAAACCTAATGGAACAATTTTTTTTGAAACAATGACAACAATGTCATTAATGCAACAATGACATATCGCACTTATGCAACAACGTACACACAAGTGTCATGTAAAACACAGCGACAAAGACAACAAGACAACCTCACCATTGCATAAGCAAGGTGGAAATTTAGTGAAAGACTAACTACTCATGGGATAAATCCATTGTTAGATTAATTATGCATTAGCTAATAATTAATTAATCTTTAATTGATTACTAGTCTAATTCATTTCATGCACTTAAGCTAAACTTAGGAGTACTTTTTTCTATTAACTAAGTTTTTTTATGTTAGCTAAAGTGGGCTATTATTAGATAATTTTGTTTCATCACACAAGATGATTACAATTGTCATGATCTAATCCCTTTATCATTTAAGTTTTCTCCTATAAAGCACTCAACCCTAATTGTATTATCTCAAACTCATATGAAGATCTCCTTGAAGACTCTTGATGTTCAATCTGTAAGTATTTTCTTGTTGAGGAATAGCAAATCTTTGTTTTGTAGAGCTCTTGCATGGAAGGTGTTTTATTCATTGTTTGATCATGTGTCTCATGTTTATTCACAATTCTAACATGGTATCAAAACATGGATTTAGAAAACCCCTTCTCGATTTTTGAGGTTTTTTCTCAACTAGGGTTACATGAGAAAATATGAAATCTTCTTTTCTTTTTTTATTTTTTTTATTTTTTTAAAAGCAAAAAAAATCAGCCACCCCAAGGTCATTTGGGCGACCAGTGCCCAGCCCCTGGGGGGCTAAATAATTTTCTTTTTATTTTTGCAATTTTAGCAAGATTGGGATTATGAGATATCATTGAAAAATTGGTTTTGAGCACTATCTAAATGATGATAAGATAATATTGAATTTTCATGGCATAACATAATTATAAGAGCTATTAAATAAATTGCTTGGGTAGCCTTGAATCTTGCTTTTTTGCAAATTAGATAGATATGTAAGAATTAATTGTTCATGTGCTCAAATTAGGCAAAAAAGATGTAAAAATATGATAATGGCGTTCAAAATGTAGCCTCTAAAAAGGTCCCTACATTTGATGAAGATGAAGCTAATCCTATTTTTCTAGTTATTGTTGGTGATAAAAATAAGGAATTGGATAATGCTAAATATTAATTTATATGAGTTACTAAATTTTTGGACTTGTTATTAATGTTGAGACTTCTCATAACTCTAATCCCATAGGCTAGATTATAAAGGATGATTCTTTAAAAGGAAAGGTATCCTCCCAATTTTTTGTCTATTCCCTTAACAAGGTTCCCACTAGTGTGAGCTTTGAAAAATGAAAGTGTTCTATGTTAAGAGGCCTAGATATGTTACATACCAGTTAAGTAAGAATGGACTCATTTATTTGACTCATGAATTAGCTCAATATCATGTAGAATCTTCTTATGAAGTAGTTAATAAGAGTATAACTTTGCTACCTAGATTCTATAAGTTGTGAAGGGGTAGAGGCCCTCTCCTCCACCCCCACCTCAAGCCTCTTTCATTTTTATATTTTATGATATGAAGATTATTAGTTGAAATATTAAGGGAATAAAGGCTTGTGATGAAATGTTTTAGGTTAGATTCTTTTGCAAGTATAGGCCTAATCTATATGTGTTGTCATTACAAGAGGTTAAAGCAATGGGTTTTAGCTTAGAAAATTCTCTAAAGTACATTTAGTCAGGGGTTAATTTTATTTATTAATGTCATGTTAAAATAGAAGAGAGTTCAATGATTCTCATTAAGCCTTATTTAGCTTCTTTTATTGTGGAGAAAGGAAACTATCCTTGTGTTAGACTTACTTGGGTTGTCTTTTCCTTTTTGTGGTCATAAATTTGGTACCTATTTAGTTTATTCACCAAATGGTTACATATAGAGGTCTAATATTTGGATTTGAATGTCTTCTCACCTTCCCCAAGTTCTATGGATTATTGGAAGAGATTTTGGTATTATAGAAAATGAGGGTGATAAAATTGGGGGTAATAAGTTTGAATAGAAACCCTGTCAAAGAGGTTAGAGGTAAATTATTAGAGAACTTGCAAGAAAAAGGAAGCAATCATAATTTAGTGGAATACTAGGAGGTTTGGACCTCATCACCAAGGGCTTCATAAAGCCTAATTTTGATGGAACAACTAAAGAAAACCTAGATAAATTTTGGGAATGTTTCTAATTCAAGATAGAATGGGTAATATATTATATCAATTCTCTCTACTCTTGGGTTTGAAGATGAATAATGAGGTTGGATGGGAGGCATTCATGTAGTTGGCTTGAGTGCTAACCATTGGTGTAAATAAAGTCTCGTACCTAGTTAATTCATTACTAAAGGACTTATTTACATGTTAAGTTTACTCAGGTCCTAGGAATCTTTCTAGAAGGTGTTAGTTGTCATTAGTTGTTATATTATCTTTTGAATTGTAACACATGTGAACCTAGGTAACTATGATAAGTTGTCTCATATCATATGATTAAGACACTTGTCATAATATTATGACATATTGTATCTCACCTTGGCTATATAATCAAATGGTTTCTTCTACATTGTACATGAACAACAGAATATCATTGAATCATGTTGGTAAGAATATAGTTTATTCTTGTCACGCTCCTCTCTCTTTGTGCTTTCCATTTGGTCTCAAGATCTTGGCAACCATAGCCAATTCTAACATGGTATCAAAGAGGGTTGGGTGCCATTGGATAGTCTTTTTTTGAAGAGAGATGGTAAATCTTGAAAATTTGAGTATGCTCTTCTCCTGCATTGTATGATGATTTGGAGAATCAGAAAAGCTTGAAAGAAATACCAAATTTGGGGGGTTCCATTTGTGGCTCTTTATTATAGGTTCAAATTGGAGCTTGCTAGTTTGCTAGTGCAAATCTAAGCTCACCATTGCGTTCGAAAGGTTTGAGAAAGTTAAATTTTCCTTTTGTTTCATCTAAATCAAACATACGAGGCCAAATCTATGAGGGTTTGAAGCTGAAGAGTGGTTGCCAGGTCCAAAAGGTAGTTGCATTTTTGGAGCATTTTGGGTCAAATCCGACCCTGCCATCACGTCCAGAAGGGCCAAAAACCTTAAGATCGATTATCAATTCGTCAAAATTGGATAACTTTTCCTAGAGCCATCTGAAAAAAAATTTCTCCTCCATGGTCGTACGAATCACCATTATTGCATGTTGACAGTACAAATTTAAAAAAAAAACATAAAAAAATTTTGAAAGTTTTTTTTAGAAAAATTCAACTGAGGGCAATTGAAATTTTCAAAAGTTTTTATTATAATTTTTTATTGTAAAAACCCACAAAAAAATCTCTATGGTTTTTTTAACTCGCAATACACTACGTCAGACAGTATGCATTGTACCCGCCAGCAGGTCGCTACCAAGTGGTAGCATTCTATTTGCACGAAAGGCCCCTATTATTCAATAATTCAACCAATTAAATCAATGGCCAGTTTTATAAAAATTGGCGCTCAAGTCTGAAGAAATCTGGTGCTTCACTATTTAAAACAGTGGCGAGCTCCATTCAATTATAACCAGCGGCTGAAACTTTCAAAAACTAGCAGTTACATTGAAAAATCTGGTAGAGAAATTTAAATCTAGCTTCTCACACTAAGCGAAACATGGTAGACACTCATTCATTTGTGACCTACTTGTCAAATTAAGAATATTCTAGCGAAAATTCAAACTGCGATGGTGATGGCTTTGAACTTGTCAATTTTAAGCTACCGGTGGGAGAATATTCTGTTGGCGGAGCATATTCACTTTTGACGGCCAGGTGACTGTCAAATTTAATCTCCTATATTGATGAAATAATCATCAGATCAATGATGATGTTAGCATTCTAAAAAAAAAAAATCCCCCCTCACCAATGGAGTTTTCGATTTTGCAATCTGACTTTGAAGCTTCTTAACTTGCTCATTTTGACTCCTTTTTTTGAGAAATTTTTTTTTATTTGGGATAATTTTTGATGCTCTACATGGTGGTGCAATAAAATTTTGGTTTTGGTGTCTATTTTTTCCAATAATTGTAGATTCTCACAAGTGGTGCTATTTCATCCTCATTTTGGGAACTTTAGGAGCTCATATTTTGCTCCTACGGTAACATTTTTTGGTGCAGCTTTTTTTGAAAGTGCATAATTTTTTGTGTACTTCTCAGTGGTATGATCAAATTGATCTCATTTTATACCAATTTTTTTTTTTTATGGCCAATTTTTCCATTTGCATGTACCAAGATCAAGACCACTTTGCTATTTTTGGCAAGTGGCAACTATAAATGCACTAAATTTAAAGTGCCAAATCAGATATTGCTCGGGGGGTTTCATGATTGAGTGAATTTGGGGGGGTAATCTTGTGGTTGATTCATTTGTGTTGATCATTTGAGGAGGTATCATGGGATTTTCTATTCATCCTTATGTGGTAATGTTGAATAAGGATAATTATGAGTCTTGGAAGAAAGGTATCTTGACACATCTTTGGTGGCTTAAGCTTTTTCCATACCTTTATGGGCTCATCCCTGAACCAGACATACCTTGGAAGCAATCAGTTTGGGGTAATAATAATGATCACATTGTAGGTTTAATTGGTACATAAATTGGTGTTGGTATTCCTATGGAGATCTTAGATATCGAGTGCCCACACACACTTTGGACCAAGATTTGGGAGATTTTTGGATACCATCATATCTCTCCATTCCCAAATGATCCTGCTGCAGATTTTTTACTTCCCCTTAATGATGTTGATAATATACCCTATGATATTGATACTTTAGAGGAGATTGAGTATAATAAATTTCTTGAATGTCCAGTTGACAAAGAGGCTTCTCTTATTGCTTCTCCTCCTCCTATTGAGATCACATCCTCATCTACTATTGCATTTGATGATGCTTGTATTGCTACAGAAATGGCTTCTTGTAATTCAGTGTAGCAGGATCCTGATTGTCTTCCAAATATGGCTACTTTGGATGGCTTCTTGATAGGTATTTCAAACTTGTTTGTGGAGTCTCATATTGCAGATTTTGGGGACATCATTGCTGACATTCATCTTCTCTTTGATGGAGATGATTTGTTGTGAGGGAACACCTTGACCCTCTTGTTCAATCTCTACATGATCATTCTTTGCAGTTTGACGTGATTGTGGATACTTTTGGATATAATTTGGAGGAGGCTTCTTTCTCTTCAAAGAGGATATCCTTGTCTTTGGATCATGTTCTACATTCATCTCTACTTGATTATGGATTGTCCTCTTCAGCAGTGTGGCCTAGAATGCCTGTTTGGAGTGTGGAATCTTTCAGCATCGACATGGAGACACTTGAGCATGCTTCAAAGACATCATCCATCATCCATCTTCCTAAGATCCTACATACATTCATGGTTTTGTTTCTTCCTAATGGGAGGAACATTGTTTGGCGAGATTGGATCATCTTTAGCATTCAATGTTGAGCTTCTACCATCATTGCAGGAGACTCAACATTGAGGGGGGGTTTCCTTGTCTTGCTTCTTCTTCTCTCTTATGGGGGGGGGGGGTATTTTTCCTCACATGGGGTTTTTACCTTCTCATTCTTCATTGAGATCATTTCTATTTCATCTCTATTTTGGGGAGGAGTTTTGTCCCATAGGGTTTTCTCCTTTTCTTTGTTTGTGAGAGATTTCATTTGCATTTGTACATGGGTACCTAGCATGGCCTTGTAGTCGGGACCCATCTTTGTGTCATTTTCATAATAAGCTGCTACTCCCTAAGTTGCACTTAAGGGGGGTGTTGGTGCAAATAAAGTCTTGTACCTAGTTAATTCATTACTAGGGGACTTATTTACATGTTAAGTTTACTTAGGTCCTAGGAATCTTTCTAGAAGGTGTTAGTTGTCATTAGTTGTTATCTTATCTTTTGACTTGTAACACATGTGAACCTAGGTCAGTGTGATTAGTTGTCTCATAGCATATGATCAAGACATTTGTCATAATATTATGGCATCTTGTATCTCACCTTGGCTATATAATCAAAGGGTTTCTTCTACATTGTACATGAACAACATAATATCATTGAATCATATTGATAAGAATATAGTTTATTCTTGTCACATTCCTTCTCTCTTTGTGCTTTCCATTTGGTCTCAAGATATTGGTAGCCATAGCCAATTCTAATACTAACAAGTACCTTAAGTATAAGAATGTGGAGTGAGAAGGTAATTCTTTAATATCAATAAATACTTTGAAGAAGGTTCATAGTCCTAATTGAAGTTTTAATAGATTAGTAGAAGAACTCCAATCCATGAAAGGGTATTTTACATATTTACATAAGTATTGTAAGAGAAAGATGAATACAATGATAGACTATTTGGCTAATACATGTGTCTTACAGGACCTTGTAACAATGAAAGAGAGTCATTTAGATAGCTTTAATTTAAGTAATTGTAGTGTAGGAAATCATATACCTTTACAATTGCACACTATATTTGGGTCCCTTGATTTATTGTACTTAATTAAGCTTCTAATTTACCAAATTATGCACTCCAAAGCATTATTTTTACTATTTTTCCAAAAGGAGAACCAACATTATATAAATGCATTTAATATTTTAATTTCCATGGATTATGAGTGTCTTGGAAATTTAGGCCAGGACCCATTCACCCAGGGGCGAATTGGTCCCCTTTATGTGCTAGGACCCATTTTAATTATGTTTTTGGCAATCTTTTAATGATTCAAATTCAAATGGTAAGTGTTGGATTTTAGAATTTATTTTTTGGGAAATTAGATTAAAACCTATGAATACATAGTATTTTGATCATTTGAAATCTAAGCAACATTCTAACATGCATGAGAAGACTTTATGAGAGCAATTCAAGAGAAAATATTATTGTTAAGAGCATTCAAGAGTAGCATTATCATTCATTATCTGTTACACCTCGAGCGATATTGCCTATTTACTATTACCTTGTTTGGTTAAATTGCTTGAATAAATGAATGTGTTTTATGAATCTTTATATGAATATATTTTATGAATCTTGAATGGAAATATGAAGAATGAATGATTGATGCAATTTGATATTTTATAATGTTTCTAACTATGAAATGCATGATGCATATAATTATGTTGTGTTCGGCTAAATACGGTTATGATGTGCCAAGTTGAGTGTAAGAACAAGTTTGATCCTCCAAAAGAGAGGGGAAGTATCACTCAGGAGAACTTGATCTAATAACCCTTAACGAGCCTAACTGAGCATTCACACACTCACGTCCTAGTTGGTCATAGAGAGTCAAGTCAGTTTTGGGAAAAGATAAGTAATCTTTGTTGTGAATGTTGTGATTGAGAATTGTGATTAAGTCTTGATGTCATGTGTTAGTCTTTCCTTGTATCCTTATTGTGGTATCAATGAGATATATGCATAAGATGCATACATACATATATATATATATACACATATATGTATATACATATATGTATATATATATATATATATATGTATATGTATATATATGTATATATACATATACATATATATACATATGCATATATATATACATATGTATATACATATATGTGTATATATATATGTATATATATGTATATATATGTATATTTATATATATATATATATATATATATATATATATATATATATATATACATATATATGTATATGTGTACATGTCTATGGTAGACTCATACATGTGAGTGAATACGTACATGAGTATGCGTAGGTAGACATACCTACGCATGCACATGAATGGATCACCCATATGCATGGGAATATTAAGTGGACTAAATTGACATATATATGCATCCCATGTATGTATGTTGATATATTTATAAAACATTCAAACATACAATTCCATTGATTGACATACATACATGGGATGTATATATATACTATGAAATATAAGTATGCACATATATATATATATATATGTGTGTGTGTGTGTGTGTGTGTGTGTGTGTGTGTGTGGAATAAAGTTATTAATATAAACCTCAAGCGCATAAGATAGCATTGATCATTATTGTTAATAATATGCAGCAAGGCATATATTATATCATGGGGTGCATGAAGCTTAAAGCGCAACTTTAAGTGGTATTAAGTCCAACGTATAAAGTAAATATGACCAAGTCAAACATCAAGCATAGCATGTAGGAATGCTTGCAGTTGTGTAAAACGTTTCAACAGGGAAGTAAATATTGTTTGAAACATGAGAATATGTCAACAGGCCGCACCTATGAAGGTGGTGCCAAGGAATAAGAGGTGGCGCCATATTTGGTAGAAGTTGGAATGTAAAAGAAGTCTTTGAATTCGTATAAGCCTGCAAATAAGTGTTTAGACTTAGTCAAGTGCAAAATTAGCAGCATTTTGCAATGGAATTTGAATTAGGAAACCTGTTTTGAGTTTACTGTCCCAAATATCAAGTCGACTTAGCCATAAGGAATGTCATGAGTTACAAACCTGTGAGTGATTCATTCCATGAGGGAGAAAGGTGGCAGAAAAACTTACTTGTTTGTAGCCTTCGATTGCTCAAAAATTAGTATAAATAGAGGTGCCCATTCTACCAATTGCTACACTTATCATTCTTATTATCTTGATGGTATTTTACTGTGAGTGAGATCTTGTGAGTTGAGAGTTATCTTGGTATATTGTATTTGTGTTTATTGTGAGATTTAGTGAGAAGTTAGAAGAAGGCAATCAAGTAGATCTTGGAGAAGGAATTAATCAATCTTGAGGATTCATACTAGGAAGAAGTTTAATCAATTGGAGCTTTATACAAACAAGTTGTTTCTATACCTTTGTCTTTATGTTGGAAAGGATAAATTATTTTATTTACTATGTTGGGAAAAGAGTGTTTTTGAATATGTTGTGGTCTTTGTTTGAGATTTCTTGTTTTTTGGTTATGCAATATGTTGTAGAGCCTATCTTATTAGTTATGTATTTATGTACCCTATATATGGGAGTTTATTTGAGTGCAACATATTTATACTATGTGTAGTTATCTTCATTATATGTAGGATGTCTATTCTACACATATGTAGCATTGTGCAAGAAGTTGTTATAACCCCTTTGGTAGTAAAGTTAAATTGTTGTGTTATTATGTGGGTTATTCTTGTGATTTTTCTGATCCGTGGGAAAGGAGGTAACCTAGATAGAGAGTATAATGGTCATGTTAAACCAAATCAAGCTAGTAAGGTGGGTGAACTTGTGACATCTACTCTAAGTTAAAGGTAATGGAAACTTTGGCCAAAGTAGTGTAAGTAGCCATTGTTTACACTGTCAGTTTCATTGTGATTCGGGATTACATACTAGGCATGGGATGTTCATACATGTAAGTTGTAACCACTATATGTCAGTCTAGAAATGTATAGGACACAACACCATGCTCAAAATAGGCTATTGTTATGAGGTTACCAAACCAATCTCTTTGTTGAAGGGTAGGGCCATCTCACCAATTAGGTAGATGTTTCGGGGACCGCAGTAAGTCTGTGGTTGGTAGAAAAGTGCTTGAGTGATGCTTCTCCTCATCATTTGGTGGCCGAGTTTGAGGGGGAGTTCTTGGACCATTATACTTTATACATTTTGTAAGCTTGTTTAAGTTATGTTTGTAATTTGTATCCATCTCTACTAAATTTGTATTTATATAAAATGTCATATAGAAATTATGTATCATTATTATTTGAATCAATGAAAGGAATTATTTTATATGCAATGGGAAAGTTTGAATTATGTTTCAAATGTGCATTTATTATTCAAAGGAAAAGAAAAAAATTATTGCTCTTAAAGGTTAGATGAATAAACTATTCACTTGTGGGTAAAACATAGATAATTACTGTGTAGAACATTGGGCATGTTACACATGGTATCAGAGCTACCAAGTTTAGCTCTGGAACCTATGTGCTCGCTATGCTTCCAATCCAACATTATGAGAATCTAATGTTTGGAAATTTTTATGCTAGGATGGTGCATCTCAGGATGACTACAAGAAAGTTAGTAATCGGGAATGAGTGCTACCTATGGGCCAAAAAGGAAAGAGAAGCCCTTGTTTGTACCATTGAGGGAAAAAATCATGACAATGCCATTTGGTTGAACGATCCAGAGACTATTAGTCATGCCCTTTCATGAATTAGCCAAGAGAAGAGAAGGATGAAAGATGATGCCAACTTCAACTACTTACCTCCTGTCTCTCTGACAAAGTCAGGCTCTTTATCACTTTCTAGGGATATGCCCTCAGAATGTGTGTTAGTCTAGCAATGTTATTTAGGGGCCCTCATTTTATACCTATGACTGAAATTATTGTAATAGCCTCAAGTGGTGAATCATAGGAATATGTTCCCCAAAATTATGTTTCTAAGGATAGGTCTAAAGGATATTGTCCTTATTATGAAGAGAATGAACAAAAATATTAGGGTTATACCCCATGAAGTCATGCATTAGAAAGTGAATATGAGGGATACTCTCCCTTGGACTATTTGAATAGTCATTCTATGTAAACTTGAGGATATTGAAATCCTTCATCAATTTGAAATAAAAAAATATGTTTTTGGAAAAAAATGTGTAAAATTTCTTTATGATATTCTTTATATGAATGATTGTTATTTAATGTTTGTAGAACATTAAGTAAACTTTCTTATATCTAATTAAATGAAACCTCTAGGTAAAATGTTCTTGGAAAAATGGTTAGGACAAGAACTAACATTGGGGGAAGTTAAGAAGTAGGACAAGGTACTGAGAATGCTAAAGCTAAGTTGGACCGCATCTTGTCTATAATGGATGAAACAAGAGCAAGGATAGGAAACCTTGAACAAGAAGTAAGGGGTAAAGAAATAATGGAACAAGAAGTACCTCATAAGGAAGAGGAAGGGGATAATTCTCATGATCACACCCATTCTAGTGAACAAGAGGATGAGGAGTCACAGTCAAAGTCAAGGAACTAAAAGGAAGCGATTGGCGAATGAGTTGTCTAGTGACATGAAGAAGATTACACCTCCTAAATTTGAGGGTAGTGCTACTGGGAATGCGGCTAAAGCATGGCTTATGGATATGGAAAAGTACTTTGAGATTAGAAATTACTCTGAAGTCACTAAAGTCGTATGGGGAGCTTTCTAGTTGTCAAGTGAAGCATCCAACTGCTGGATGAATAAGAAAATGGAGTTAGGACTTAGTTCCTTGAGGCTGACATGGAGCGAGTTTGTAAATATTTTCTAGAAACGGTGGTTACCACAACTCTTCTATGATCAAAAGCTCATTGATTTCTAGAATCTTAAGCAAGGAGATTCTTTAGTGAATGAATATTGAGAGAAGTTCACCCACCTCCTAAGGTACGTACCCATGTACCAAAAGGATGAGCGATTCCGGATAAGGAAGTTTATTATGGGTCTTAATGCCAAAATATTTTGTGAAGTAGATGTACACAGTCCTACGACCATGGACTTGGTGTATGAAAAAGCTATTAAGCAGGAACAAAAGCTTAAGTCTATTTCAATCTATTAGGAAAGGAATAAAAACAAGTTTAACTTGGTGTAGGCTAATCAAGCTCTAAGAAGACCTAGTGAAGGGAAAAGTTTTTTAGAAGAAAGGGGACAAGGGACCTCAGCAAAGTGGAATGAACCAAGAAGAGACCAAAGAGGAAGTAACAACAACTACAACAACAGAGCTATCAGAAATGGTAATAACTCTGGAAGACCTACGAAAAGGAAGGGACCAATGAATGGATGTTTCACATGTGGAGGGGATCATTATGCTAATCAATGTCCTAGTAAGCCAAAAGAATCCCAACCACATGGGAATCCTCTACCTCCGTAGCAAGCTACATTTCAGCAAAGGATACATGCAATAGTAGACAATCGACAAGTAGAGTATCAAATCACTTTGGAAGAAGTCTCAGGTACTTTTTATGGCATTCTTATCTCAATTTTAATAGATACTGGTGCCACAAAAAAAATTATTTCTCCTAAAATAGCAAGTAAAATGTCTAGAAAGGTTGGTTTTATGGAAAAATCCTGGGTTGTAGAGTATGCAAACCAGACAAGAGTTATGGTGAGTCAATGTCTATTTGAAGCAAGGTTAGAACTTCCAAGTTTCTCTACAGAGGTGAATCTGTACGTAGCACCGTTAGGTTCTTATGATGTCATCTTAGGAATGAATGGTTATGGAAGCATAGAGCTAAAGTGGACTTCCATGCTAAAACCATAGAATGCTTAGATGACCTAGGTAACCAAGGGTCTTTGCAAGGAACACCTAGAGAAGTGAAATTGCGATAGATTTCAACTATGCAAATGCATAGGGAGAGAAAGAAAGGTTGTCAACTCTTCACAGTAAAGATGGATAAAATTGAGGAATACAAGGAAATCATCTTTCAATATGATGTCATGTATTATGAACCTCAAGATTCATTCTCAAGAAGTTGAAGGAGAAGTGATGGAAACAAGGAAAACGGATATGGAGAAATATCATATCCTACAGAAATTTGTGGACATGTTTCTAGATGAATTACCTAGATTGCCTCCTAAGAGAGTGTTTGATTTCTCCATTGATATAGTCCTTGGGTCAGAACCTATATCAAAAGTACCATATAGGATGACCATGATTGAATTGATGGAATTGAAGGCACAATTAGAAGAATTGTTGTCTAAAGGATTAATAAGACCCAGTGTTTCACCCTGAGGAGCGTCAATGATCTTTGTTAAGAAAAAAGATGGTACACTACACTTTTGTATAGACTATCATTTGCTTAACAAAGCAATGGTAAAGAATAAGTATCCATTACCACGTATCGATGATCTCTTTGATCAGATGTAGGGAGCGGTTGTGTTTTTAAAGATTGATCTATGTTTTGGATATCACCAACTAAGAATCAAGGATGAAGATATTTTTAAGACATTTAGAACTAGATACGGACATGACGAGTTCACAGTCTTACCTTTTGGATTGACGAATGCACCAGCAACATTCATGAACCTAGTGAACATTTATCCCTTTTCGTCTAAACACCCTCTTATTTGTGTTAATTATGTAATATTGCTTTTATCTAATTAATATCCTTAAATTCCTCTAAATCCCTAAGGTATTTAGTTAATAATTAAATACCTCACCCTCCTTTACTCTCCTTTTTATCAAATGAATTAAATAAATATGACATTTATTTAATTCCACACATGTCACATCCTTTTCTTAATCTTAATCAATCTCCTAATCTCTCCATTAGGGATGTGCACATGCCTAATCCTTGATTAGGATGTGTCACATCCTCCAACTTTTGTAAGCCGGCTTCTAATCTTCCTTAACCACTAATTATCTTCTAATTACTAATCAGTATCTTGGTCAACTCTCCCCATCCCCCAAGAAATTTTTAATTCATTTTTCTCTTCCCCATGCGAATTTTTAATTCACATTTATTCATCCAAGACCCCTCTCTTCCCCCAAGGAATTTTTAATTCCTTTTTATCCTTCCAAGACTCTCCTTATTCCCATGCAAAGTTCTAGAACCTTTGACTTGTCACATCAATCACATGTTCCAAGGTCTTCTAGAACCTTTGACTTGTCACATCAGTCACATGTGGGTAAGTACTTACCTTTTTTAAGTACCTTGTCTTATTCAAGGTACTTCTCACCTCTCTTTTTGGGAACCTTGTCTTATCCACAAGATTTCTCAATCATGTGAATTTTAAATTCACTTTTTATTCATCCAAGATTCTCCTCTTCCCCATGTGATCATTGAGAGGTCACATCATCCTTATTCCAAGGTACTTAAAAGTACCTTCCCATCACATGTCATTTTCACCTCATGTGTCCTTATCCATCTTGCCCATGGTGGCAAGATCTTAACTGTCTGTTTCCCTAGGGTTTCTCTCCATAAAATGAAGGATTTTTCTTTCATTCTAAGGAACATCCATTCACAATCGTCAAGCTCAAGCATTCAACCAATCTCTCACACTTGCATAACCTTCATCCACCATTGTTGCACATTGAAGCTTTCATCCTATCCATTGTATTCATCTTCTCAACTACCCACTTTGCTCATTGCATTCCTTATCAAACCATCAACATTTTGAATCCACTTTAGCATCTTTCCATCAAAGGGAGCATACACAATCAACAATCCAGGTCCAACCAAAGGATCAACTCTAACAAGGTAAAATCTATTTTTTGTTATCTTTCTTTGTTTTTGGGTTCAACTAGGCTAATCGTGAGGTGTTAGTGTTATTTTCCTTCATTTTGCATGTTGTTTTGCATCACTTAGAGTAGGTCAAGATCACTAGTTCACAGTAGGAAGCATATCTCCTCAATGGTATCAATCCAAACTAACTTTAAGAGTCAAGTGTTGCAAGAATCCAAGGGTGATGAGTTCTATGAACGATTCAAGCAAGCACTCTCGAACGATTCACAAGATCAAAGCTATGAAGGGTATTACCTTGAGCCAAATGGATTATTAATATTTCAAGGGAGAATATATGTACCTAATTCTGGAGAATTGAGGAACTTGGTATGGAAAGAAGTTCACAATGCACCATATTCAGGACATCCTAGTGTCACCAAAATGTTGGTTGATGTAAAGCCATTATATTTTTGGAAGGGTATGAAAGGGGATGTTGTAAGTTTTGTAGAAAGTTGCTTAGAATGCCAAAGAGTGAAGGTAGAGCATCATCACCCTATAGATCTTTTGTATCCACATGAAGTTTCAAAAAGTAAGTGGCAATTCATTAGCATGGATTTTGTGCAAGGACTACCTTTGTCAATAAATAAGCATAATGCCATTCTGGTAGTGGTGGAAAAGCTCACTAAGGTAGCTCAATTTATACCAGGAAATCTGACCAACAGAGCTCCAATAATAGCTCAAAAGTTTATTCAATAGATATTTAGATTGCATGGGATTCCCGAGAAGATTATATCGAATAGGGATGCTTGTGTGACATCTAGATTTTGGAAAACCTTATTTTCTACACTTGAAACAAAATTGAATATAAATTTGCATATCTTCCAAAAATGGATGGACAAACTGAAAGGGTGAACCAAGTGTTAGAAGACCTACTAAGAATGTATTACATGGATCAGCAATACAAAATGGGAAGAATGCCTACCATTGGTTGAGTTTGCATATAATAGCTCTTATCATTCTACAATCAAGACGACTCCATTCAAAGCATTATATGGCAAGAAGTGTCAGACTCCTATAAGCTTGGATGAGCTAGAAGATAGGATAAGCCTTGAGCTAGAGATGTTATCCAAAATGAAGGAGCAAGTTGGAATTATCAAGCAAAGGTTAGTAGAAGCTAATGATAGGCAAAAAAGTTATGTTGATACCAAGTGGGTACCCAAAAGTTTCTTAGTAGGAGAAAAGGTTTTGTTAAGGGTCAAGCCTCATAAGGGTTCTATAAAATTTGGAAAGTCATACAAACTAACCCTGCGTTACATAGGTCCTTTAAGGTTCTTGAGGAGATCAACCCTGTAGCATGCATGATTGCTTTGCCACCAACTCTTGCTAGGATGCATGATATTTTTCATGTTTCATATCTTAAGAAGTATACCCCAGGTGATAAACATGCTATTGATTAGAATGCTTTAAATGTGCAAGATCTAGGGGTGGTAATAATCTTGCCTCTCAAGGTGCTCAGAACATGTAAGATCCACTTATATAATAAAGAGGTTATGTAGTTAAAAGTCCAATGGGATTAGTATGCAGAAGATTTTGCCACTTGGGAAGATTACGTTGAGATGAAGCAGAAGTTTTTGCAAGTCTTGCAATATTTTGAGGACTATGATGTTTTGTTATGTGATGCTTTATGGATGATTTATGTTTGATGTTTTATGTTATGTCCATGTTGATACTAAATAAATCATTGGGGGTCCGATGATTTGCAAGGGGGGAATATGTTACACCTTGAGAAATATTGCCTATTTACTATTACCTTGTTTGGTTAAATTTCTTGAATAAATGAATGTGTTTTATGAATCTTTATATGAATATGTTTTATGAATCTTGAATGAAAATATGAAGAATGAATGATTGATTCAATTTGATATTTTACAATGTTTCTAACTATGAAATGTATGATGCATATGATTATGTTGTGTTTGACTAACTAAGATTATGATGTGCCAAGTTGAGTGCAGGAATAGGTTCGATCCTCCAGAAGAGAGAAGAAGTATCACTCGGGAGAAGAACTTGGTATGGTAAACCTTAACGAGCCCAACTAAGTATTCACACACTCACATCCTAGTTGGTCATAGAGAGTCAAGTCAATTTTGGGAAAAGGTAAGTAATCTTTGTTTTGAAATTGTGATTAAGTCTTGATGTCATGTGTCAATCTTTCCTTGTATCCTTATTATGATATCAATGAAATATATGCATAAGATATATATATATATATATATATATATATATATATATATATATATATATATATATATATATATATATATATATATATATATATATATATATATATATGTATATGTGTACATGTCTATGATAGACTCATACATGTGAGTGAATGCGTACATGAGTATACATAGGTAGACATGCCTACGCATGCACATGAATTGATCACCCATATGCATGTGAATATCAAGTGGACTAAATCTACATATGCATCCCATGTATGTATGTCGATTAATGGAATTGTATGTTTAAATATTTTAAAAATATATTGAAATGGAATTACGTATATATGTATATGTGGTATATATATATGTAATATTATAGTAACATATATGTATATGTGTAATATTATTCTTTATATTTATATATTATAAAAAATATGTTTGTTAATGTATTTGGTAAACCTTATGAAACAAATAAATATATTAATATATATATATATTGATATATACATATATGTATATATATATACTATGAAAGATAAGTATGTGTATATATATATATATAATATATGTGGAATAAAGTTATTAATATAAACCTCAAGCGCATAAGATAGTGCTAATTATTATTGTTAATAATATGCAGCAAGGCATATATTATATCATGGGGCACATGAAGCTTAAAGCACAACTTTAAGTGGTATTAAGTCCAATGCATAAAGTAATTATGACCAAGTCAAACATTAAGCATAGCACATAGGAATGCTTGCAGATGTGTAAAAAAAATTAGTAGGGAAGTAAATGTTGTTTGAAACATGAGAATATGTCAACAAGTTGCACATGTGAAGGTGGCGCCATATTTGGTATAAGTTGGAATGTAAAAGAAGTCTTTGAATTCGTATAAGCCAGCAAATAAGTGTCTAGATTCAATCAAGTGAAAACTTGGCAGCATTTTGCAATGGAATTCGAATTAGGAAACTTTTTTTGAGTTTGTTGTCCCAAATATCAAGCCGACTCAACCATAAGGACTGTCATGTGTTACAAACCTATGAGTGAGTCATTGCATGAGGAAGAAGGTGGCAGAAATACTTACTTGTTTGTAGCCTTCGGTTGCTCACAAATTAGTATAAATAGAGGTGCCCATTCTACCAATTTATACACTTATCATTCTTATTATCTTGATGTTATTTTGTTGTGAGAGCTTGTGAGTTGAGAGTTATCTTGGTATATCATATTTGTGTTTATTGTGAGATTTAGTGAGAAGTTAGAAGAGGGTAGTCAAGTGGATCTTGGAGGAAGAATCAATCGATCTTGAGGATTCATACTAGGAAGAAGTTTAATCAATTGGAGCTTTATACAGACACACTAGTTTCTATACCCTTGTCTTTATGTTGGAAAGGATAAATTAGTTTATTTACTATGTTGGGAAAAGAGTGTTTTTGAATATTTTATGGTGTTTGTTTGAGATTTCTTGTTTCATGGTTATGCAATATGTTGTAGTACCTATCTTATTGGTTATGTATTTGTGTTCCCTATATATGAGAGTTTATTTGAGTGAAACGAATTTATATTATGTGTAGTTATCTTCGTTATATGTAGGATGTCTATTCTACACATATGTAGCATTGTGCAAGAATTTTCTATAATACCTTTGGTAGTAAAGTTATATTGTTACGTGTTATTATGTGGGTTATTCTTGGGATTTTTCTAATCCATGGGAAAGGTGGTAACCTAGCTATAGAGTATAATGGTCATGTTAAACCAAATTGAGCTATTAAGGTTGGTGAACATGTGATGTCTACTCTAAGTTAAGGGTAATGGAAACATTGGCCAAAATAGTGTAAGTAGCCACTCTTTACACTACCAATTTCACTGTGATTCGGGATTACGTACTAGGCATGGTATGTTCATACATGTAAGTTGTAACCACTATATGTCAATCTAGAAATGTATAGGACACAACACCAAGCTCAGAATAGGCTATTGTTATGAGGTTACCAAACCAATCTCTTCGTCGAAGGGTAGGGCCATCTCACCAATTAGGTAGATGTGCGAGGGACCGTAGTAAGTCCGTGGTTGGCAGAAAAGCGCTTGAGTGATGCTTCTCCTCATCATTTGGTGGCCAATATTTGAGCGGGAATTCTTGGACCATTGTACTTTATATATTTTGTAAGCTTGTTTATGCTATGTTTGTAATTTTTATCCATCTCTACTGAAGTTGTATTTATATAAAATGTCATATAGAAATTATGTATCATCATTATTTGAATCAATGAAAGGAATTCTTTTGTATGCAATGGGAAAGTTTGAATTATGTTTCAAATGTGCATTTATTATTAAAAGGAAAAGAAAAAATTTATTGCTCTTAAAGGTTAGATGCATAAACTATTCACTTGTGGGTAAAACATATATAATTACAGTGTAGAACAATGGGCATGTTATATTATCAACAAAAATCAAGATCCTAAAATCATGTCCAAGTTTATGTGTGTTCATGTTGTCATGTGAAGGCTAACATACATTGTAGATCCTCAAGCATCCAAGCATTCAAGAATTCAAGCAAGTCAAGTAAGCAAGATCTAATTCCTTTGAAGAGATGTGTATGACTTCATTCCTTCAAGGAAGCCATTGAAGGGTGGTGAGTTGTAACAATTGTTCATTCATCATTTCCTTCCCTTTTATTATCTATTTATCAAGGTTTAATTACCAAACTAGGATTTGACCAAGGTAAACCCCCAAACAAATAAAAATATATATTTTTCCCTATTTGTGTATGTGGAAATTACAAGTTGAAGGATTGAAGAGATATTGAAGAGCAATTTTGCAATATTGCATTTGTTGTCATCATTCTTGCCAAGCCACAAAAACTAAGTCGCAAAATTTATTTTCGTCATTCTGAAAAGTTTGCGAGCAAAAAATAGCATCTCAGATTTGACATCAAAGGATTGTAAAAAGTGTTTTTAGAAGCACTAGAAAGAACCCATTTTCCCAAGGGAAAACCAGTCCTACACTACCTAGAATCAACTTTTGGTGATAGGTACATGCTATCAGACCCTTCTCAAATCTACCTGCAAAGTGTTGTTACAGTCTGTACACATTTGGGAATCTATAATTTGCATCTTAGGTCATATAGTTCATTTAGTTACATTTTTTGAAATCATTACTAATCATTTTCTATCATTAAAGAATCACCAACCTAAGCTTGATTGACTCACCTTTGAGGTTGAAATTCAATCTCTTGGCCTTGTTGGTTTGCATTATTAATGAAATGCTTGGAAAGAGGGACTTTAAATCATAAATTCTCCTTTACACCATAAGGAAATCAGGGTTTTCTCCCTCTCTCTTTTCCTTCCATTTCATTTTGGTGAACCCGACATTATTACATCATTGCTTTATGATTTGGAAGTCTTTCAAACCCTAGATCTAGATTTTGCATAATTGTGTTTTGCATTCTTCATTTATGGTTAGATCTTACATGTTTGCATCATTAAAAAGCTCATAAAAATCCAAAAAATATTGCATACATTTTGCATTATAGTCTACATTAGTGCATGTTTTAGTCATTTAGATTAAAATTTCATTCAAAATTGCACTCAAAATTGTCAATTTGTTTACACATTATCGTATAGTTGCACTTTTATTTCATCATAAATTTTTGGAAAAAATAGTCACTATAAAACCACTTTGCAACCTGAAACAGTAGTCATAAACATTAACTCAGACACTCATATTTTAATTTTTCAAACCCCTATACAAAGACTCATTTTCCCCTGGGAAACCTTGTCCTTGTACAGGTGCTTCTGCAAAATTTTGCACACATTTTTGTTTTTGTTTGCTCAAATTCCTTATACTTACAGATGTCTGTTTCTATTTCAAAAATTGTATATTTTGAAGCATTTTTACATCTAGTTCATTTGGAAAAAGAAAGTACACTGTTTAGAATCAAAAATTGCATTAATAATTCATTATCTTAAATCACTCAATTATCACATTTTAGATCTGAAAGTCGCATTCAAATTTTTTCAGTCATCTTTTACATTCTTGCATCTTGCATAGAATTGATAAAATTTCATCATGGATATGTATTTTGGTAAAGTGCGGATGTCCTTGAAATCTTTGGTTGATGTCTTGAGATGTGTATTTTATTATGATCCTAATGCAATTGACACCATTCATGATCCTTCACCTCCCAATGAATGTCCTCATGAAATAGATATCTTGGGTGAAGATGAAGATAACATGCATGAATTCATACAAAGCTCCTTGCATAACCTTGACCAAAATTTAGCCTTTTACCTCTAAATGCAATGGCCTAACAACCCCTATCAACAACCAATACCTGCCATAATTCCACCACTTGACATGTTTAATCTTTTACATCCTGAAATTGAACCACAAGGTGTAACTCAATTGAAGAGCATGAAAGCACACATTGATAATAAACAAAAGGAATCTATGCCATCTGACACTCTCTTATCCTACATGGACAAAGTTACCAATACACCTATTAATTTGGAACAAACTTATGGACAAGGCTTTAGAATTTTGAAAAATCAAGGATGTAACATTCACAATGAGCATGGAGTCCATTCTCTCTTAGAACAAATACCATCTGAAGAAACTAAGGGATTAGGCTATCAAGATCCTCTTCCTTCACATCAAACAATTACTCAATCAAGTAATAAATCTAAGCCCTATAAACTTAAGAAGTTACCATTTTTACATACTATAGCTGAGATTGAATGAACCCTAGATAAACTTCTTTGTCTAGGATTGATTACATTACCACCTATTTGAGAAAATAAGAAAGGAAAAATTACAAACATGTATTACCGTGAATATCATAGAACACTTGGGCATCTTATCAATGAATGTAATGCTTTAAAGAAGGTATTGAAAGGATTTTATCCTCTTGAAAGTCAATTTGATTATATAATAGACTAACAAGTGTTTAATTTACTCATTTCCATGTGATAGTTGTAGAATTACAACATGCTCACTACCACATGTATTGAACTTTATGCATAATTATCTTCTATGTTGCAAGGAGCATCATATCATAATTTATCTTGGCTCATCTTTGTGCTACAATTGGGGGGAAAGGGTTAGGTAGCCTTTTCCTAGGTGTATTTCTTATTGAGATCCCTATATGTCTCCTTAAAATGTTAGTGTAGCAAGTGCACTAACATTTTAACATGGTGAGGGGGGGATATATAGTCCCCCGTTTATTATTTTCATGGTCTCTTCTTAGTGATGATATTATACATATCCTAGGAAGTGTGACCTTATCGATCAAAGTGTGGTCTTCTTAATTCATGTGATGTGTCTTCTTTTTTGGTGATATTAAGCTCAATTTCTTAAAAGAGCATGATATTTTCTTGGCATATGATATTACTCTTGTAGAAGTTGTCAAAACCAACTTCAAATTCCAAGAACACCTACATGCAAAGAGATACTTGTCATAGGGAAGAGAATGGAGAAAAAATCAAGAGAGGGTTTTGAAGCTCTGTAATACCAGAACAATAGAATGAAATATTTACAAAGATCAATCCTTAAAAGGAGATCAAGAAAAACCTAAAAAGTAACCCTAATAGTTAGACATTTAATAATTAATATAATTATTAAATGTCACAATATGCAAACTAAAGGGAAATCTTAAGAGAGGAATAAAGGTAACTTAATTAACATAATTAAGTTAAAACATTTATACTAACACCCCCCCTTAAGATGAGCAAGAGTGTAGCTACAAACATGTGCAAAAAAGCAAAGGTAACAACAATGCATGAAAGTAAAATTTGGTCCTTGCAACTAGGCCTGATCAGGTACCCAAATACAACCAAATCTCTATAAAGCGGAGTAAAGAAGAAAACCCAGTGGGAAAAAAGTCCTCTCCAAAAAGAGATAAAGAAAAATGCTAAAAAAAACGTGAAGGAAGGAAGGCCTCACTGAGACCCCCCAAGTACAACTTCCTTCACCCCAAGCATGGAGCGCAACTGAAGATAGCGCGACGATGCCAAAGGTTTAGTGAAGATGTCTACAACCTGCTCCTTTGTAGGGATGTACTCCAAGATGAGAGAACCATCCTGAATCAACTGCCTAATGAAGTGCATGTGGATTTCAATGTGCTTAGTCCGCTAATGCTCCACTGGGATGTGGGAAATGTGAATGGCACTCTAATTGTCACACCAAAGAATAGTGGGACTATCTATAGGAAACCCAAACTTTTTCATCAACTACTGAAGCCATAAAACCTCTTGACTAGCTAATATTGTTGCTCGGTACTCAGCCTCTATAGATGATAATGCAATAGCACACTGCTTCTTGCAAGACCATGTGATAGGACCAGAACCAAGGCAAAACACAAAGCCAGAAGTAGACTTCTGATCATTGACATCACCAGCCCAATCTGAGTCAGTGAAGCCAATAATGTGAGGGGATCTTGAAGTGTAGTGAATGCCATAATGAGTGGTGCCTCGAATGTACCTCAAAATATGTTTGGTTGCTTTCCAATGGCTCTCATGAGGATCATGGGAGAATTGAGAAACAAGGCCAACCGCAAAGGAAAGATCAGGACGAGAATGTGGCAGGTACAACAAACTGCCAACCAACTGCCTATATAAAGTGGGATCCACTGAAAGAGTAGAACAAGTGGAAGACAAAACAACACCTAACTGAAATGGAGTGGGGGAAAGCTTGCAATCAATCATGCCAAATCTCTGAAGCATATAAAGAGCATACTTCTGCTAAAATATGGAAATCCCATTTGAAGACTGAATAACCTATAGATCCAAAAAGAAGTGCAGAAGCCCAAGATCTATCATCTCAAACTGCTCCATTAAAGCTCGCTGAATACTTTGAATCATGGAGGATGAGCTACCTGTAAGAATGAGATCATCTACATATAGCACAAGAATCAAAAGATCACCCTCCTGACACTGAATATACACTATGTGGTCGGAATGACAGCATGTGAAGTGAGAGGAAAGCAAGAAGGAGACCATCTTCTCATACCAAGCCCAAGGGGCTTGTTTGAGACCATACAATGAATGCCAAAGTCTGCAAACCAAAGAAGTGTCCTGCATAAATCCCTGAGGCTGCTCCATATAGATCTCCTCATGTAGGTCTCCATACAAGAAGGCACTCTTCACATCCATCTGAAACACTTTCCATCCCTGTGAAGCTGCAAGTGAAAGTACAAGGCGTATAGAGTTCATCTTAGCGATAGGAGCAAAGGTCTTAGAGTAGTCAATACCCTCTACCTGAGAAAACCCCTTCACAACAAGACGTGCCTTATACTTATCAATCGAACCATCTGCAACATACTTGGTATGGTACACCCACTTGCACCGAACCAAATTTCTTCCCTTAGGAAGAGGACAAAGATCCCAAGTATGATTCTTCATCAAAGAAGAATACTCCTCATCCATGGCCCTATCCCACTCAAGGTGACCTGTCGCCTCTGAAAACTTCTGAGGATCATCTAAAATGGCATCACTAAAAAGACAAGAACCAGATGTTTGAGCATGAGTACAACGAGTATATGAAGGATTACCTGCCAAAGAACCAGCTGCCTCAACAGTAACATGGGCCCACCTAGGCAAATGTTGAGCGGTTGGTGGTGGTGGAGATGGTGGATCATCATCTACATCATCCTCAAGAGATAAGTAATCCTCAAGAGATGAAGAGGGAGGAGTAGGCAGTGAGGGAGAAGTTGGTGATGGAGAATCCATATGAGGATAGCGCTCATCAAACTGGACATCCCGTTGAAACAAGACCTCTCTGGAATCATGATCAAACAACCTGTATGCCTTAACATCCTCACAGTAGCCAACAAATATGAGTGGTTGGCTCTTCCTCTCCATGGCTTTCCGCTGAGCATTAGGAATAAATGCCCAAGCCTCACTACTAAAAACTCAAAATGTGGAAACATCAGGCTTGACATGGGTCCAAGCCTCCTCAGGAGTCATATGTCACAATGTTTTATGAGGCATCCGATTCTAAATATAATTGGCACAATTGATTGCCTCAGCCCAAAATGAAGAACTCATAGCTTGAGACTGTATCATACAATTTTCCATCTCCTGTAAGGTTCTGTTCTTTCTCTCAGTGACACCATTCTGTTGAGGGGTGTAAGGTACTGTAAACTGATGTTGTAAACCATGCTCAATGCAAAAATCTTTGAAAGCCTAATTAACATACTCCCCCATTATCTATGTGTATCCTCCTGATAGAAAGTCTAGATTGCTTCTCCACAAATGTCTTAAAGGTCCTGAATGAATCAAAGACATCAAACTTGTACTTAAGAAAGTACACCCATGTATGTCTAGAGAAGTCATCAATAAAAGTGAGCACATATCGGGCCCCTGAAAAAGGAGTCAGAAAGGACATAAGATCACTGTGTACCAACTCTAGGGGTGCCTTAACACGTGTGGCTCGGCCCTTAGGAAAAGGATCCCTATGATTTTTTCCAAGAGCACAACCTCGACATACACCATCAGTACAAAAAATCTGAGGAAGCCAAATCACAAGTGCCTGAGTACTCATCTGCTGTAGATATCTGTAATTGACATGGAAAAAATGCTCATACCAAATCTTGCTCACTAAGTCTGCATGTGCTATAAGAGAGGAACCTATAGTGTCTAAATTCTCAAAGCCATCAAATCTGTATAAGCAAGATGCAGAATCAACACTCCTAGTAGCCACAACCAATTCAGGATCATGAATGTCTCGAATAACCACATCATGTGGTGAGAACTCAACTATCTTACTAGAGCCAGAGTGGCAAATCTGATAAACGGAAAGAAGGTTTGTTGAAATGTCAGGAACTAAAAGCACATCTTGAAGACAACCACCATCCAATGAAACAGTACCTGAACCCTGAACTAAAAGTTGTGTTGAGTCACCAACTACAATATGTGTAATGCCAGTAGGGGCAAGTGCGGTGACCAAATCCTGTGTGTGTCATATGGTGAGAAGTACCAAAATCTAGAATCCAAGTGGATCCTGAGGACAATGCTCATGCAGAAAGAGCATGACCTTTCCCTATGGGTTGGGAAGGAGGTTGTGGTGAGGTGATATTATGCTATTGCATGGCTTCCTCTAAAGCCTCTAATCATTTCCAACACCTGGAAACTGGATGTCCTTCCTTGCCACAAAAACTACAAGGATCACCTGATTTCTTCTTAGTCTTGGAGGACGACTCACCAGACTTTGAATATTTTCCCTGTTTAGAATTGAACTGTGGTTTTGAATTAGTCTTAGGAGGTGGCTTGGAGAAACTCTCACTGCCAGCTGAATTTGTCTTGGGCTTCGATTTCTGCTTCTTTTTCCCTTTAGATGACTGAGCTACCAATGCTTGGTTCTTAGATCCTATGAGAGCATCCAACTGTGATATCTTGGCCTGCTCTCGTGTCAACTGATCACAAAACACCTCAAAAGTAGGCATGGTAAAGCGGTTTTCGAATGCATCCATGGTGGAATAAAATGTCAAAAAGAATATCTGAAAAGGACCTCGAAGCTTAGAGAGAATCAGGTAAATACACTCCTCATCTATTTTGTTCTTACCACAACCCTGTAGAAGAGATCTATGTTGTTTGAATTTCATCAGAAAGTCCTCAATAGAGGGAAAAGAATCAGGTACAAGTGAAGTCAACTCTGCCTCAATCTGTATTGCACATAACTGATTGATGGTACCAAATAAATCATTAAACTTGGTCCACATTTCAAGAGGACGGTTACACCCATCAAGATGAAACAACAAGCTATCTGAAACATGTAAGGAAATCAAACCCATAGCCTCATCCATCTTATTCCTATGCTACATAACCTCAAATGGCCGTGTCAAAATTGGTTGAACTGTATCTAAATAGGACCACAACCCCTTTGATCTGAGAAGACGTGTCATGAATGCCTTCCAAGTGTGATAGTTATGAGGTGTGAGAAGTTCAACAGAAGAAGGTTTTTCGGCCATGTTTGGAGAGGTTTAATGAATGTTTAATGTGAAGAGTTTCTGGTTTTCTGAAGTAAATGACAGAAAGCAAGAAAAAAAACTCCCCCCACAATGCAAGAAACCAAACCCCAGTAGTGATTTTTCAATGAAAAAGCAAGAAAAAAGCGAAAAAGCTTTAGACTAAATCTTGTGTACTTGGTAATTTTTCTAGAAAAAATAACTAAATATCTGAATAGAGCACAAGAATATATTTCCAACGCCTATTCATTTTCGAAAAACGGAGCAAAAATGAGCAAGTTATGCCCCCCGGAGTGCAAAAAAATCATTATACTTTGACTACGAAAAAAGGAAACCAAAATACAAAATTTTGGAAAAAATACTACACCACTGGAACGGCATCGGAATCAGCTTTCCAACGGTATCTCGTTTGTGAAAAACGGAGACCGTATGCCTATTTTATGCCTAATTTACTGAAAACACCTCCAAGATGCACAAGTAGGACCTTCAGAGCCCTTAGGGGCTAAAAAAGAAAGCCCTTGGTCGCATGCAGGACCAGGGGCGGTGGCTAAGGCCTGCAGCAAATCTTGCGGTCATCTATATGACTGGCAGCTGGGGGCTGGGGTTGGGTGGCTAATGGGGGCTTAATGTGTAGCACTTGGTTCTCAATAGAACTGCGGCGGAGCCCTCGAGGGCTGCGCGGAGCGGTGTGGGGGTTGGCGGTGTTGTTGGCCGAGTGGCCCTCTAGTGGCCACTAGGCAGTGTTGGGGTGGCCACTAGGTGGTAGCTAGGTGGCGCCCCTGTTTTAAACAAGGAGCACAATTTTTAAACAAAAAAATTTGTTTTTCTTTTTATTTTTATTTTTTTAATGAAAATTTTGACCTCGTAGATCGTGCCCTGAGGCTGTACGGCCTTGGGGTGCCAAAACATTTTTGCCTCCCTGATCAACTGTGGCCAAATTAGACAAGCTTTATAAGAAAATAGAGGTTTTCAGGCGCTGCGAATCTAACAGCAAGGTCTGTTTGGGCCCAAAATGAACCCAAAGAACGAAGTAAGCTAGATCCACAAAAAAAACAACCTGAAAACCTGTGAAAGCCTGATCAAACCCTCGTAGCTCCAAATCCTTCAAAACAAGAATAGGCTGTAGCAGGTCCATGCTCTAATACCATGTATAAGTTGTCAAAACCAACTTCAGATTCCAAGAACAATTGCATGCAAAGAGATAACTGTCACAAAGAAGAGAATGGAGAAAAAAGCAAGAGAGGGTTTTGAAGCTCTGTAATATGAGAGATATATTACCAGAACAATAGAATGAAATATTTACAAAGATCAATCCTTAAAAGGAGATCAAGCAAAACCTAAAAAGTAACCCTAATAGGTAGACATTTAATAATTAATATAATTATTAAATGTCACAATATGCAAACTAAAGGGAAATCTTAAGAGAGGAATAAAGGTAACTTAATTAACATAATTAAGTTAAAACCTTTACTCTAACACCTCTTGGTGGTAATGTTATGGTTTGCATTCCCTAAGATGTGAATTTTTTATTCCTCAACTAGTCCTCTCTTGGTGGTGATGTCAAGTGTGATGTTCCCTAAGGTGTGACCTTTCATGAATTAAATAATACCCCTTTGATTGTTGTTACCTTTAATTTGCAACCCCTAAGGTGAATTTTGTTTGCACCCCCTAAGGTGAATTTTATTTGCACCCCCTGAGGTGAATTTTGTTGCACCCCCTAAGGTGAATTTTGTTTGCACCCCCTGAGGTGAGTTTCATTTTATCTTCACTTTCTTCATGAGTGGTTAACCTAGTGTAATGTTGGCATATTTTATGGACAAACGACATAGGCATGCTAGTCCATTATTTTTTTTTGGGACTCACCTAGTGTATATCGGACTGCACTAGCCCTTATGAGTAGCTTTTATGGACAAATAGCTTAGGCTTGATGCATCCCTTTTCTTTTTGCATTAACTTAGTGGATGTTGGTGTACATCATTTTGTTGCTATACACATGTGTGTGTTCTTTTGTGCCTTTTTTGGATTTTCCATGAGATCATAGATTGTGGGGCCTTGACCACCTCTTTGATCCTTTTTCATCTTATCTCTCTAATAGTTGTACAATTGGACCTATCTTGACATATATTTCTCTACAATAGTGTGAGTCTGAGCGTAAGTTCATACTCTCACTAAAGTGGGGGCTAAATGTAGTGTAAGAAATTGTATGTACCATTATAATTTCACACTATATTTGGGTCCCTTAATTTATTGGACTTAGTTAAGCTTCTAATTTACCAAATTATGCATTCTAAAGCCTTATTTTTATCATTTTTTTGAAAGGAATGCATTTAATATTTTAATTTCCATGGATTATGAGTGTCCTGGAAATTTAGGCCAGGACCCATTTGCCCAGGGGCAAATGGGTTCCCTTTATGTGCTAGGACCCATTTTAAAATATCTTTTTGGCAATCTAAATTAATGATTCAAATTCAAATTGTAAGTGTCAGCTTATGGAATTTAATTTTTGGTAAATTAGATAAAAATCTATAAATACAGTCTTTTGATCATTTGAAATCTAAGCAACATTCTAACACACATGAGAAAACTTTATGAGAGAAATTTAAGAGCAAATATTGTTATCAAGAGCATTCAAGAGTAGCATTATCAATCATTATCAACAACAATCAAGATCCTAACATCATGTCCAAGTTTATGTGTGTTCATGTTGTCTTGTGAAGGCTAACATGCATTGCAGATCCTCAAGCAACCAAGCATTCAAACATTCAATCAAATCAAGCAAGTAAGATCTAATTCCTTTGAAGAATGTGTATGACTTCAGTCCTTCAAGGAAGCCATTGAAGGGTGGTGAGTTGTAACAAGTGTTCATTCATCATTTCCTTCCCTTTTATTATCTTTTTTATCAAGGTTTAATTACTAAACTGTGGTTTGACCAAGGCAAACCCCCAAACAAACAAAACAAAACATTTTTCCCTCTTTATGTATGTGCATATTATAGGTTGAAGGATTGAAGAGATCTTGAAGAGAAATTTTGCATTGTTGCATTTTTGTCATCATTCTTGCCAAGCCACGAAAACTAAGTCAAGCAAAATTTATTTCTGTCACTCTAAAAAGTTTGTACAAGCAAAATTTAGTATCTCAAATCTAACATTAGAGGACTATAAAAGGTGTTTTTCAGAAGCCCTATTAAGGACCCATTTGCCCAGGGGTAAACTAGTCCTCCTGCACTACCCAGAATCAAATTTTGGTGATAGGTACATGCTATCAGACCCTTCTCAGATCTGCCTGCAAAGTGTTGTTACAGTCTATACACATTCGGAAATCTATAGTTTGCATCTTAGGTCATATAGTTCATTTAGTTATATTGTTTGAAATCATTCCTAATCATTTTTTGTCATTAAATAACCACCAACCTAGGCTTGATTGACTCACCTTTGAGGTTGAAATTCAATCTCTTGGTCTTTTTGGATTGCATTCTTAATGAAATGCTTGGGAAAGAGGGGGTTTAAATCATAAATTATCATTTAAACCATAAGGAAATTAGGGTTTTCTCCCTCTCTCTATTCCTTTCATTTCAGTAATTGTCTATAATATCATCCTCTATAATTTTCCTTTGAATTGGTTTTAAAATAAGGGACTAAAAGTTTAATTCCATATCCTTTTTTTCTCCTACCAACATAGGATTTATGAGCATTAAGTTACAGAGGGTTATGATAATCCTTGGCACAAAGTGAAGAATATAAATTTTAATTGCTCATGGTGAGCTTCATATTTGAATGGTGTGTGCTTGATTTGTATGAGTTTTTGGTTGGATTTGGTAGGGGTAGTGAATATTAACTAAAGCGAGTGGTCATACTCTATTTATTTTTATCATCTAATTCTTATTTTTAGAATGTGCCCTTTGTGTTTGATATTCTTGGTTGGTGTTATAATAGACCATGTGGTGCTTCCTCTCTTGGTGATGAATACAAATTATATGGAGAAAGGAAAGGGCATTAATATTTTGGGTGGTGCAACTTCTCATCAAATTCACATGATTTTTTATTATTATGATTTGTATACATGGTGCTAAGGGAAGTTGGTGGGCTTGGTCACAAACCAAACTCTATGTTGCAAGAGGATTTTGGGTAATATTTTAAGTTTTTTCCTTGACTTGGAGGTCATAATGTGCCTATTAATTTTATTTTTTACTTGTGCAATTCATATATATGATGTTAGCTCAAAGGTGTGAGGATTAAAGTGGGAAAAGAGGAAAGGTGGTGTAGGTTTAAAGATGGAGGAGTCAAATAGTTGAGTGATGCAGAGCAGGGTGGAGGTTTTCAACTCAATCTCAAAAGCCTTTCAACTTTGTAACCCTAACTTGGTGCTTTTCTCCCAAAGCCTTCAATTCTCCTTGTAGTACTTGGAACAGGGTTTTTCCCATCAAACTTTCAAAGAAGACCCAATACCCAAATTGTGAACATAATTCCTAATACCCTTTAATCCACTTAGAAACATATTAAATTTTTGGATATGTTTGTTTTGTAACAACACCCTCAAATCTTAACTACTACATTGTAATTAGGCCTAATTAGGCTTGTTTTCCAAAGCAACAATATGAAATGTTATCTCCAAACTACAAAAATTCAATCCATGGCTTTCCTCATGTCACATGGGGTCTAAAATTACAAATTTTACCAATCAGAACATTCACCAAATCATCTAACATCAAACCCTATGTCTAACCTATCACCTAAGCCTAATACATAGAGATATTAGGCTAGGGTTGCATCAAACTCGGCCCTAACTCCATCCCCTACTCCTAAAAACCCTAAAAACATTAAAAAAATCATATCTACTTCCATTCCACCAATTTTCAGAATTTTCTACAAGTGGAATGGGCTCTAATTCATATTTCTACTCTCAAACCCTCAAAACTAGGGTTTTATGGCTGTTTTCAGTAAATTGTCTTTAACTCGCTTCAAACCTTATGAAAATAAATGAAATCACTTGAAAAATGGAGTTAAATTAGTTCACCATGAATTCCAATACAACTTAGCACATGTTCAGGTCGTACGAAATCGTACAAACCCCTATAGCAGCAAGAAATCAATATAAACACACAGAAAATAGAGTTATTCTTATTGTTTGAGCATCAAAATCATCTCTAGAGGCTTTCCTCGAACATCCAAAGGAATATTTAAACTTTTCCAAGCCAAAACCAATAGTTCCAAACCATTTTTCAAACATTTGACTGCTCAAATTCTATACACACCAAAATTGCAAAGTTGCTTATGCAAGTTTTGCAACATTTTGCAACAAATGACAACTTGACTCCAAACCAACCCCACATGACTTAAAACATCACACATGGTCTAAATAGACCTTATTACATCAAAATTGACTCACCATCATAAAAGACTCACATTTGACCCTTATTTACATTATGTAGACTAGGTGCCCCTACACCATACTCCCGGGGAGAACAAAATCTCAAGTTCCACTTGAGATCAGGTCTTGAATTGTGGTTCCATGCTTCTTGATGTCTTCCTCTATCATCAAAGTGGCATCCTCCATTGTAAGGCCTTGCAACTTCACTAGGTACTCATTGTACACCTTGTGCCTTGTTCTTTTGGCTTCTTTGGTATCCAAGATGCATTCAAGCTTCAATGGTTGACTAGGTGGAAAATCTTTGATCCAATCTTCATCTAGAACATCTAAATTACCTACACCTATACCTAAAATCACAACCCATTTAAAAAAGTATAGGTCAGAAACATTAAAAATTGGGGAGATAGCAACTCCAGGAGGGAGTTCCATCTCATAGGCATTTGCTCCAAATTTGTGGACCACCATACATGGCCCAATCTTCTTCATCTACAACTTTGAATACTTTCCTTTAGGTATCCTTTCCTTCCTCAAATGAGCTAATACCAAGTCCCCCACTTTGAAATGAACCTCTCTCCTTTTCAAATCTACATGTTTGTATTTATCAACACTCTTTTGAAGGTTCTCCCTAACTTGTTGATATATATCTTTCATGGCCATTGCAAACTCTTCTCCTTCAACACTCCTCTCCATGCCACTCAAATCCTTGATTTCAAACACTCCCCTAGGTTGCAATCCATATACAATCTCAAATGGGATTTTTCCAACACTTTGGTTCGCAGAGTCATTATATGCAAACTCGACTTGGGGTAGGATCAGATCCCATTAGGTTGAATGTTCTTTTGTCAAGCATCTAAGGAGATTCCCAAGGCTTCTATTGACTAATTTAGTATGCCCATTTGTTTGGGGATGATAGGAAGAGCTAAGGTTCAAGTTTTTTCCCAACTTCTTCCAAAGGGTTCTCCAAAAGTGACCCATAAACTTATTGTCCATGTCTAAAAAAAAGGTTAATGGTAACCCATGTATCCTGACCACCTCCTTGAAAAACAACCCTGCAATGTATGAGGCATCATTTGTACTTTTACATGGTATGAAATGTGCCATTTTGCTAAACTGGTCTACAACAAAAAACACAATATCAAATCCTCTTTGAGTTTTGGGAAACCCCAACACAAAATCCATGTTGATGGATTCCCATGGCCTATTTGGGATTGGAAATGGTTGATAAAGACCTACATTTGTACTACAACCCTTGGCCTTTTGACAAACTACACACTTTTCAAAGAAAAATCTGATATCACTTTGCATCTTTGGCCAGTAATAATACCTTCTTACCTATTCCAAGGTCTTGTCAACACCAAAGTGACCCCCTAAACTGCTACAATGCTTTTCCTTAATCAGATTAGTTCTCATAGAACATTTGGGAATACAAAGTTGATCACCCTTTTATAATAACCCTTCTTGAATCAAGAAATTAGAATACTCTAAAGTGTCATTGAATTTGTTACAAGAAGCATAAATTTATTTGAAATCATCATCCCCTTCATACATACCTTTCAAAGCATCAATTCCAACACTCTGCAATTGAACTTCTTGAACCAACATTGTTCTTCTGCTCAAATCATCTGCCACCTTGTTTGACTGCCCCTTTTTGTGTTTTATGGTGAAGGTAAAGCTTTGTAGGTACTCCACCCACTTCACATGTCTATGGTTGAGTTTTTCTTGGTTGTTCAAGAACTACAAAGCATGATTTTCAGTAAAAATAAATAAATTCCTTAGGAAGGAGATAGTGTCTCCACTTCTTCAAGGATTGCACCATAGCATATAACTCCAAGTCATAAGATGAATACTTTTTCTTTGCCTCATTGAGTTTCTCACTAAAAAATGCAACAAGCCTACCCTCTTGGATCAAGACTGCCCCAATTGCATACCCACTTGCATCACATTCAATTGTGAAAACTTTATTAAATTCTGGCAATGCTAAGATAGGTTGTTGTGCTACCCTTTGTTTGAGATATTGAAAGCTTTTTTCTACCTCATGAGACCATACAAACCTTTTCCTTTTATCCCCTTTTATTGTATGAATGATTGGAGAGTAGATATGATTGAAATTCTTCACAAATTTTCTGTAAAAGCTAGCTAGGTCGTGGAAACTTCCTACCTCATTGACTAATGTAGGAGTAGGCCAATTGAGAATTGCTTCCACCTTGCTAGGGTCCATCTTCAAAGAACCTTTTGAGATCACAAAGCCAAGATAAACCAACTCCTCCTTCATGAATTCACACTTCTTCAAATTTATCATCATCTTTTCTTCATTAATCTCATAAAGGTGCTTGGTGCATTTGAAAGCCCAAATGACATGACAAGCCATTCATACAACCCCTCATTTGTTTTGAAGGCAGTTTTCCACTCATCCCCCTCTCTAATTCTAATTTGGTGGTAGCCACTTTTTAGGTCAATCTTTGAAAAATAACAAGCCCCTCCTAAACAATCCATCAAATCCTCCATCCTTGGTATGGGGAACCTATACCTTATGGTTATCTTGTTAATTTCCCTTGAGTTAGTGCACATTCTCCAATCTCCTCCTTTTTTTGGTGCCAAAATGGTGGGAACAACACATGGGCTAAGACTCTCCCTTATTATGCCTTTATCAAGCAGCTCTTTAATTTGTTTCCTAATCTCTTCATTCTATTGAGGAGTCATTTTATATGCAGGCTTATTGGGTAGGTTTTCCCCTAGTATAAAATCTATATGGTGGCTCACATCTCTTATTGGTGTCAAAGAACTAGGAAGCTCATCTACTACAATGTCTTTGTACTTGTTCAACAAGGCTTGGACCTCTCTAGGCACATTTTCAACCTTTGTTGTTGTCATGACATATTTTAATCTGATTATAATGGCATAACCTTGTCCCCCCTCTTCTTTCATAGTTTTCAAGAACTCTTTTTCCCCAACCAACATTACACTAGACCCAACTTTTGTATCTAGACTTTCTTCTTGCAATGGAGTAGTTTAAATGAAACCCCATCCTTTTCTATCACATAGGTATTCTCCAGCCCATCATGTTTAGCCTTTCTGTCATATTGCCAAGGTCTCCCTAAAAGTAGATGAAAAACATCCATTGGGGTGATATCACACAATATTTTATATTTGTATCCTCCTATGTTGAATTCAACCCATGTTTGCTCATTAACTAGGACCTGTTGTCCCTTTTTCAACCAGGATACCTTGTAAGGAGTGGGATGTGGGATTCTTTTCATTTTCAACTTTTCTACCATCTCTAAAGAAACTAGATTATCTGTGGAACCAAAATCAACAACTTTACACACCTTACCTTGAGATTTGCAGGTGGTTCTAAACAAAGATTTTCTTTGTGAAGGCTCTTTCACCATAGGAACTTTGAGTAATGTTCTCCTCATCATTAGAGATTCTCCAAATTCTAGAGCAGCATGCTGAGATGGAGAGTTTACACTCTCATTATCTTCTTCTTGCACCAATTGTGTTCTCCTTCACCACCATGTGAATTAGAAGGTTGTTTATCTGTACATTTCCATGCTTGATGGCCAAACTGATTGTATTGATAGCATCTTCCTAAGAATGTATCTGATCCTCTGCCTTGACCTCCAAATCTACCCCTACTATTTGATCTTCTACCTTTGAAACTGCCTCTTGATTTTGAGCTTTGTTCTTGATTACCACTTGTCTCTCCTTGTGGCTCTTGGGACTATCCTCCTCTAAATGCTCCTCTACCCCTGAAGTTCTTTCCTCTACCTCTACTTTGTTTCTCCTACCTTCTCTTCAACTTTTCTTCTTCCTTGACTGCCAATTGAAAGCATTCTTCCACCGTTCTAGGGGTGGTCATAGTTAGCTCATCTTGTATATTGAACCTCAACCCATTCATGTACCTTGCTAATTTCTCCACCTCATCCTCAACATGACCAACCCTTATACTTAGCTTATGAAACTCCTTTGTATAAGCCATTACATCCATCTCCTTTTGTTTGAGATTTTGTGGCCTTCTAAATGTTTGAATTACATAATCATCGAGTAGAAATTGATTCTTGATTTTAGCTACCATTCTATCCCATGAATTTATTTTTGACTTTCCCTTCTTTACCCTCTCTTCTTGCACATAATTCCACCAAGTTAAGGTAGGGCCTTTCAATTTTGTTTTGGAAAATTTCACCTTTTGATCATCTGCTACCTCTTCATACTCAAAATAGTTATCAAGTGCATCAATCCAGCCTAGCACCTCTTCACTATCCATCTTCCCATCGTACATGGGTAAGTCCATATTCACCTTATGAGTGTCTCCTTCGACAACCCTCAGCAACTTAGCCATTCTCAACTCATCATCACCTTGGACTCCTCCTTGAGGGTTTTCATTCTCACCCTCTTCCTCATCCTCTTGGTCACTTTGATATCTGGTGACCACACCTCTCTTTTGATTTGAATCCAATGCTACAACTCTAGCTAGGATAGCTTCTTGAGAATCCTTTACTTGTCTCAACTCCTTGGAATGCTTTTCTTTCAACTCTCTTACTTCTCTAGTCGTTGGATTCTTTTTAGGAGGCATATTTGCTTCTTTCAAACTTCAACCTTTTCCCTTTATTGACCAAAACCTATGCTCTGATACCAATTTGATGTAGATCAGGGTGGAGGTTTTCAACTCAATCTCAAATGAACAAGCCTTTCAACTTTGTAACTCTAACTTGGTGCTTTTCTCCCAAAGCCTTCAATTCTCCTTGTAGTACTTGGAACAAGGTTTTTCCCACCAAACTTTCATAGCAGACCCAATACCCAAATTGTGATCATCATTCTTGATACCCTTTAAGCCACTTAGAAACATATCAAATTTGTGGATATGTTTTTTTTGTAACAACACCCTCAAAACTTGATTGCTACACTACAGTTAGGCCTAATTAGGCTTGTTTTCCAAAGCAACAATATGAAATGCTATCTCCAAACTATAAAAATTCAATACAAGGCTTTCCTCATGTCACATGGGGTCTGAAACTACAACTTTTACCAATTGGAACATTCACCAAATCATCTAACATCAAACCCTATGTCTAACCTATCACCTAAGCTTAATACATAGAGATATTAGGCTAGGGTTGTATCAAACTTGGCCCTAACTCCATCTCCTACTCCTAAAAACCATAAAAACATTAAAAAAATCCTATCTACTTCCATTCCACTAATTTTTAGAATTTTCTATTGATGGAATGGGCTCTAATTCATATTTCTACTCTCAAACCCTCAAAACTAGGGTTTTCTGACTGTTTTCAATAAATTGGATTTAACTCACTTCAAACCTTATGAAAACAAATGAAATTACTTGAAAAATGGATTTAACTTAGTCCACCATGAATTCCAATACAACTTAGCACATGTTCAAGCCGTACAAAATCGTACAAACCCCTATAGCAACAAGAAATCAACATAAATACACAAAAAACAAATGTATTCTTATTGTTTGAGCATCAAAATCATCTCCAGAGGTTTTCCTTGAACTTCCCAAGGAATATTTAAAAATTTCCAAGCCAAAACCAATGGTTTCAAACCATTTTTCAAACATCTGACCGTTCAACTTCCATACACACCAAAATTGCAAAGTTGCTTATGCAACTTTTGCAACAAATAACAACTTGACTCCAAACCGACCCCACATGACTTAAAACATTACACATGTTATAAATAGAACTTATTACATCAAAAGTGACTCACCATCATAAAAGACTCACATTTGACCCTTATTTACATTATGTAGACTAGATGCCCCTGCACCACTAAGCCATGGTAAAATAACACAGGTAGGAGGATTTGAAGTAGTTGCTGCAAGAATTCAAAATGTTGTGTATATTTTGTTACGACATGGGAAACATTATAGTGTCAACTAGGGTAATCCACCATAATGAAATAGTAGAGGTGGATAGTGATTTTCACAACGTTGGTGTTTTTGGAGCTCTTTCTCATATAAGGAAAGACATAGGGATGACACAACATTAAGATTTAGGTTCCCACCTTTGTCTATAATTGAGAAACATAATTACTGTGATGAAGGTTTGAATGGCCCTATTATCTAGGTAGAATATTTTATTTTTGATTGAGATGATGTAGGGTCTAAGTGCGAGAAATGTTGTGAAATATAAGGTGGAATTTTTGTTGAAAATAGGGCTATAGTAACTCTTTGACTTATATTATATGATATTTATTAAAGTGTTGTATTTATTATTTACCTTGGATCATTTTACACAAGACACCATTTTGTTTGTTTAGTGTTAAAACATGGATGTGGAGGTACACAAGTGGTGCCTATACTATACACTCGAAGTAGTTATACCTTTCTATTAGTATTTTTTCTTGTTGAATGTTTATATGGATACTTGTTTTTTGAGTGAGTCCCTATTAGAACCATGCCTATCATTATCCAAAAAAGTAATTTTGAATGAAAATGAAATGAAATTTTTAAACAAATATCAAAAATAAAACAAATTTGGTTGATCCATTAGAAGATTGTTAAGGTGATAACAAAGGTATTGGCGATAAATGGAGTAATATGTAAAAGGGATTAAGAGATTAGTTTTCGTATTAGATAATTTTTATGTGGATAAATTATTTTTTGATACCCCTACCAAAGAGGGATTATGTGATTAAAGTGTACCCATTCTCCTTTCCATCACCAACCCATAGAGATAATTATTTTTCCATCACCTCCTCTTTCTCATCTGAAGAAATCTTTTCATGGGCTATTCAAAATGAGTATTTATCATTTAAAAGGTGCTTATTGTGTTAATGATATAGTTAATCTACAAAATATTTGTTAGGATCAAGAAAAGGATTTATTTTATATTTCAAAATGATCATATTCTATTTTTCTATTCATTTTTTTAGGGCATATGAGAAATATTAAAAATGGAAAAAATAGTTTTTTTAAGAAGATTTAGGAGCACCTTTTAATTGTTGAGTAGAATTTTTACACGAATCCTACAATTATCGATCTTCAAAATAATCTTTCTTTTTAAGGCACGAAGTTAGGAGCGATCAAGTGGTAAATGTAAAGGTGTTAGGTTAAAGTTTAAATTAAATTGGGTCAATTTAGGATATAAAGGATCTAAATTTTATTTATTTTATAAAATTAAACTAGTTAAAAGAAAATATTAAGGTAATTTATATTTACAATAATTTAGTGGAGGATGGTGCTCCAATTAGGAATACATGTTACATGTTTTATATTTTTTTTTGAAGGGGAAAATGAAACTATGGTGAAAAATAGAAGATTAATAAATGTCAGAATTTCAAATAAGTTGAGTTCAAGTGATGCTATCGATTTAGACTCTCCTTTCACAGTGATTGAAACAAATAATTTTATTCATCTTTTGGTAACAATAAATCTCTTGCTATGATGCCTGCCTTTCTTTTTCCCATCTCCGCACTGACGTGCTAGGAGGGCCAACTGGGAGTTGAGGTGGCGAAAAGGAAGGGGCTAAGGGGGACGTAGAAGAGGGCGATTTGGAGGTTGGTCACATGATGGAGGTGACAACTCTCTTCCCAGAGCTCGAGGGTGTTGTAGGCATCATTCCCTGAAGGTCATTTAATGCGGATTAAATGCGACACGATTAGAGGGAAGTCATTAGCAAGGATGGCAGTGAGTCAGTACATGGCAATAATCGAACTGTAGAGTTTAAGTGGGTAACTCATCTCCTTAATCCTATTCATTTGTGTTGATTATATTGGTTAGTGGCGATTTTAGTGGCAAACTCTAGTAGCGGAATTTATTTTTTCTGGCGGTGGCGTTCATGGCGAAGCATTCTTGCTTTGTCATCGAAGTCTTCGTGGATGGCGTGGCGAAGTTTGGGGCGGACACGCCAATCTCTCTAAAATCTTCAGTTAGACAAGCCTCCTTTAGAGAAGTTAAAGACCAACGTCTAAAGCGGATTCTCATAAACAAGGACCCATTAGTCTTGGTGGCGAGAAAAATGATCCTAGGAGCTGGTCATTTGGCTAACAAGGAGTTCGGCAGGGACAATCTTCACATTTCCTCCCAGTTTTTGGCATATCTTCTGGACAACGGTGAGTCCAAGGCCGGGGCCAAACTATTGTTGGTTAAGATGTTTCGCAAGGATCTGGTGGGAGGAGTAAATGAGGTGTTGAGTTTTGTTGTGGAGGGTAGAGGTGTTCCAATGCCAAGTGACTTTGTAGCTATTCGAGGTTCAGACGAGGCCGTAAAGCTTTTCCCGTTCCTTCTTGACTTGAGCGGTCCGGTGTTGAGTAGACATAGGATGGTGGCAACAGTGGCCATCGAATTCTTGAAGAAATTCTTCAGCTTGATGGCCGTGGGTGACGTCAAGTGGGTAAAATTCTTTGAAGATTTTGTTGTTTTAAATAATTTTCTGTGAATGCCATTATATGGATGTGGTTCTGGTAGTTTTTGGAGTTTATCTCTATGGTCCAATGGCATCTTTCAATCTTGGGGTTTATAATTTCGGTCTTTTATGGTCAGTTTGGGAATTTTGGGTGACTGGGACTTGTATGTTCAGGGTCGGGGCTGAACCTTTATGGCCTTTCAAGTTGGTAGTTGGATTTGATGGCGGGGTGGTGGTTTCTGGATGGAGGGGTCTCCTATTTTTGGTTGGCTGGGTCTCGTTTTGGCCGTCCTCGGGGTGGTGGTTTCTGGTATTGATGGTAGGGATGGGTTTGCTAGTAATTAATGGCAAAATCTTTTCCTGCGTTTGCAGACGGTTGTACTTCTTTTTTATATAATATATAAATCAATCTTGCGTATCAAAAAAAAAAAGTTTCTCTTGCTATGATGGAATTCTTATAAAATTTTATAAAAGTAATAAAGATTGGATTACCCCTCATCTGTTGATTATTTATAAGAAATATTTTTTCGTTGGCAATTTGGGGAAAAAAATTAATAGGAAAATTATTAATCTTTTGCCTAAAGGTGGGAATTATTCTCAAATCAAAATTTGGAGGCCATAGTTTATTGACTATAGCTTATAAGACATACTAAAATTCTTGCTCTAAGAATAAGGAATGTGTTGCCCTTTGTAATATCCTTTACCCAGATCAAGACATGGAACCCGAAAGGGGATTTTGATATCATGTTGGCTGCAAATAACTTTTTTATGGTAGATTTCTCTTGTATTGCTAATAGAAACAGGGCTTTTGAGGGAGGACCATATTTTTATTATCAGGTGGGGATTTTTATCAAATGGTGGCATGCTGGTTTCAACTCGGTGGAGGAGTTACCTTCTAGGGTCCCTATTTGGGTTTGCTTGCCTCAGTTGCCTTTAGAATGTTGGAGAAGTGATATTTTGCAATCAATAGCTTTACTACTGGGAAAACCTATTGGTCCTCAAAAAAATTTGAATAAGAGGGTTCTTTCTTATGCATGGGTGTGTGTTGAAATTTATTTGAGTAACCCGTTGCTTGATTCTGTTGACATGATTGTTGGCTCTTGTTCCTAGACCCAATAGCTAGATTATGAGACATTACCTTTCAGATGTCAGTTGTGTCATGAGTATGGTCACCTACAGTGGAGGTGCCCTTACGCTTCTTTTACTTTTGGTTTGAGTAATGCTCCTTCCCAGCCTAATCCTACGATGGACAAGGGTAAGACTCCCATGCAGGGGGTGATGGCTAATAAAGAGGGTTTTATTTTGATTAAGTCCTGCAATTGAGGAAGGGGTCAAAATAGAACCTTCAGAGATAGCCTGGAGGGGGAAACCTTCAACATATTTGATGTGTTAGAGGATTTGGTGTAGGAGGAAGGGTTGCATGTGTATTTATAGGTGATAATTGGCTCTCTGAAGAGGATATGTGATGTAGTACAAAGGAAGAAAATCACTTAATCTCATTTAACAAAACTCAAAACAATCTTATTTAATTACTAATCATTTGTTCACTTTGCCTTCACAAATCTATCAAATCAAACATTCAATTTACAAATAGTAGTTCCAATTATCTATACAACCTTCCAAACACTTTATTAATCTCAACTTAATCAAAACAAACAATTTACAAAGTCTGCCCATTCACATTTTTACCATTTTATTATGATTGTCCTTATTTCAACATTTAGGTCCTTCTAGACCACACAAACAATCAACTTCACCTTTCCAAACCCAAATTAATTCACTAATAGCACCAACATGTCTAAATATGTCTAAAAAAAAAACTTAGAACATTCCCAATCCTGTATTCAAGACAATTTTTCCAAACACCTACCCAAGACCCTCATTTGTTGATTCCAAAATTAGACTGTAACAACACTGTCCTGATTGAACAGTCATTAAATAGACTCCACTACCAAATAAAAATATTGAAATGGATTCATTATACATCTAATAACTTTTCAAAACCCATAAAACTAATAAAAATCTCAAAACTAAGATAAAAAAATGCCTAAAACCCCACTGTATTATGGAATTACCAATTTTCTTCCATTGTAGCAGACTTAGGGATTATTGAATAAACCATCTCCACAATCAATTTCTCCTATCCAAAACTTTAAAAATGTTAAATTAAATCAGAATATGATTTTAAAAATGCAAAAATTCCATTTACCAAGGTATTTTCTCAATCCCTAAATGTTAGCCCTCTTAAACTTTATTTTTCCAGATTTACAGTCTTGTTCTTCAATCTCTCACACATTTATCTTCATTCTTTGGTTTGTAACTTTTAATAATAAGAGATTAGATGTTATGAGGATTCCTTACACCAAAAATTAGTATTTTTCCACGTTTGAATTAAGAGAAACAAAAATTCTTTAGTCTCTAGTTACCCTAAATCAGGGTTTCAATATTTTTAGGAAAAACTCAATATCTCTCACAAAATTCCACCAATTTACATGAAATAAAGTGAAAATGGAATGTGATTTAATAATCAAACACTTAAAATCATTTAGACACCCATTCATGGCCATACAAGGTCGTACCAAGGCCTGAAACAATAATTTTTTTGTAGAAAAACTACATAAACAGTGCCTTTATTCATTCAAATTCAATTGTGCAATCACCCACAAGCTTCTAAACATACAAAGAGCCTTTTTAAAGGCATAAAAATTACCTTTGAACTTCTAACTACTCTCTAACTACCCACCAACACCAAAAACCAATGTGACCTTTCATATTCCATAAGTTGCTTTCTTTTTGCAACTTTATAATTTTTTTACATATTTGTGACAACCTTTGAATGCATTGACTTCTTTTTTTACATTTTATGACATAATGGTCTCCTAATGACTCTATTACATGGAAAAATGAATCAAATAACCCTTGAACAATGTGAAACAACAAAATTGATCATCCCTTCAAAAATTTCATCATAGAATCATGAGGTTGTCATGGTGCTCCTGCACCATACTCCCAGCCAAGAAAAGAATCCAAGTCCACTTGGATTTGTAGTTGTCCACAAAACTACTTTCCCTGTATGCTCTACCACTACTCCATCTTGAAACTACTCTTAACCTTTGAATTTTTCCATGCAAATTATCATCCTATCTTGCTCTCCCTCTGAAATCAGAATCATTATGCTTTGATTCATCTCAATATCATGCTTCTCCTTTTGTCCCTTAACCCGCAAATTGTTTCTTGTCCAAAGGATTAGTAACACAAAGAAGTAATGCAGTGTTTTAACGAACATACCTCCATCATTCCTCAATTCATTGTAGATCTCCAAGACCAACTCATTCATGATCATTCCTTTAATCAACTCAAGGTCTTCAAATTCTGAAATTGGATTCTTTATCTCTGTTATACCTTCATCATGCTTGGAAATGTTTGCAACAGTTTTACCTTCATCATGCTTGGAAATGTTTGCAACAGTTTTACCTTCTTCATCTATGAACTCTTCTTTTTGCATCCTCAAAGACTTCTTCCTCTTTTATCTTCTTGTGCCTTCTTCTTTTGACTATCTTCTATATGGGCCATGAAACTTCCCTCTTCACTACTAAGTGCCAAATTATCATCTTCTCTAACCTCTTCATGGATTCTTGGAACTCTTCTTCAAACCTCTTCAACTCTTGCTTCAACTCAGCAATTTCTTTGTCAAACTTTGCTTGTCTCTTTCTCTTCTTTCTCTCTTCCTCTGCCTGCAAATTCCTTCTCAAATTCTCCAACTTTCAGCAAGTCTCTCCTTGCTTCACAACTCACCTTTCTCTACTTCTCACAACTTTATTTCTACCTTCTCAATGGCAACAATCAGGTTACCATCTGAACCTGCAACCAACCAAACCACAAACCACAAAACCAAACACAAACCAACAACTTACTCACCAGCCCAAACATTTCTTAGGCTCTGATACCAATTTGATGTAGTACAAAGGAAGAAAATCATTTACTCAATCTCGTTTAACAAAACTCAAAACAAACTTTTTTTATTACTTATCATTTGTTCACTTTTCCTTCACAAATCTCTCAACTCAAACATTCAATTTAAAAATAGGAGTTCCAATTCTCTATAGGACCTTCCAAACACTTTAGTAATCTCAACTTAATCAAAACAAATAATTTACAAAGTCTGCCCATTCACATTTTTACAATTTTATTATGACTGTCCTTATTTCAGCATTTAGGTCCTTCTAAACCACACAAACAATCAACTTCATCTTTCCAAGCCCAAATTCATTCACTAATAGCACCAACATGCCTAAATATGTCTGCAAAACAAACTTAGAACATTCCCAATCCTTTATTCAAGACATTTTTTCCAAACACCTACCCAAGACCCTCATTTGTTAATTCCAAAATTAGACTGTAACAACACTGTCCTGATTGAACAGTCATTAAATAGACTCCAATACCAAATAAAAATATTGAAATGGATTCATTATACATCTAAGCACTTTTAAAAACCCATAACACTAATAAAAGTCTCAAAACCAAGATCAAAAACGCCTAAAACCCCAGTGTATTATGGAATTACCAGTTTTCTTCCACTGTAGCAGACTTAGGGCTTATTGAATAAACCATCTCCAAAATCAATTTCTCCTATCCAAAACTAAAAAAAATGTTAAATTAAATCATCATATGATTTTAGAAATTCCAAAATTCCATTTACCAAGGTATTTTCTCAATCCCTAAATGTTAGCCCTCTTAAACTTTATTTTTCCAGATTTACAGTCTTGTTCTACAATATCTCACACGTTTATCTTCATTCTTTGGTTTGAAAGTTTTAAGAATAAGAGAGTAGATGTTATGAGGATGCATTCCACCAAAAATTAGGATTTTTCCACGTTTGAATTAAGAGAAACAAAAATTCTTCAGTCTCTGGTTACCCTAAATCAGGGTTTCACTATTTTTAGGAAAAACTCAATATCTCTCACAAAATTCCACCAATTTACATGAAACAAAGTGAAAATGGAAGGTTATTGAATAATATAACACTTAAAATCATTTAGGCACCCATTCATGGCAGTATAGGGTCCAACCAAGGCCTGAAACAATAATTTTTTGTAGAAAAAATACATAAACAGTGCTTTTATTCCTTCAAATTCAATTGTGTAATCACCCACAAGCTTCTAAACGTACAAAGAGCCTTTTTAAAGGCATAAAAATGACCTTTGAACTTCTAAATACTCTCTAACTACCCACCAACACCAAAAACCAATGTGACCTTTCATATTCCATAAGTTGCTTTATTTTTGCAACTTTACAATTTTTTTACATATTTGTGACAACCTTTGAATGCATTGACTTCTTTTTTTACATTTTATGACATAATGACCTCCTAATGAATCTATTACATGGAAAAATGAATCAAATAACCCTTGAACAATGTGAAACAACAAAATTGACCATCCTTTCAAAAATTTCATCATAGAATCATGATGTGTCATGGTCCTCCTGCACCATACTCCCGGCCAAGAAACAAATCCAAGTCCATTTGGATTTGTAGTTGTCCACAAACCTTCTTTCCCTGTATTCTCTGCCACTGATCCATCTTGAAACTACTCTTAACCACCTTCATTTTCACCTAGGGTTTGAATTTTTCCATACAAATCAGCATCCTATCTTGCTCTCCCTCTGAAATCAGAATCATTATGCTTTGATTCATCTCAATATCATGCTTCTCCTTTTTTACCTTAACCTGCAAATTGTTTCTTGTCCAAAGGATTAGTAACACAAAGAAGTAATATAGTGTTTTAATGACCATACCTCCATCATTCCTCAATTCCTTGTAGATCTCCAAGACCAACTCATTCATGATCATTCCTTTAATCAACTCAAGGTCTTCAACTTCTGAAATCGGGTTCTTTATCTCTGTTATACCTTCATCATGCTTGGAAATTTCTGCAACACGTTTACCTTCTTCATCTATGAACTCTTCTTTTGCATCCTCAAAGACTTCTTCCTCTTTTATCTTCTTGGGCCTTCTTCTTTTGACTATCTTCTATATGGACCATGAAACTTTCCTTTTCACTACTAAGTGCCAACTTATCATTTGCTCTAACCTCTTCATGGATTCTTGGAACTCTTCTTCAAACCTCTTCAACTCTTGCTTCAACTCAACAATTTATTTTTCAAACTTTGCTTGTCTCTTTCTCTTCTTTCTCTCCTCCTCTATCTGCAAATTCCTTCTCAAATTCTCCAACTTTTAGAAAGTCTCTCCTAGCTTCACAACTCACCTTTCTCTACTTCTCACAACTTTCTTTTTGCCTTCTTAATGGCAACAATCAGGTTACCATCTAAACCTGCAACCAACCAAACCACAAACCACAAAACCAAACACAAACCAACAACTTACTCACCAGCCCAAATCTTTCCCGAGCTCTAATACCAATTTGATGCAGTACAAAGGAAGAAAATCACTTACTCAATCTCATTTAACAAAACTCAAAATAATCTTATTTGATTTCTTGTCATTTGTTCACTTTTCCTTCACAAATCTCTCAACTCAAACATTCAATTTAAAAATAGGAGTTCCAATTCTCTATAGGACCTTCCAAACACTTTAGTAATCTCAACTTAATCAAAACAAACAATTTACAAAGTCTACCCATTCACATTTTTATCATTTTATTATGACTCTCCTTATTTCAACATTTAGGTCCTTCTAGACCACACAAACAATCAACTTCACCTTTCCAAGCCCAAATTAATTTACTAATAGCACCAAAATGCATAAATATGTCTGCAAAACAAACTTAGAACATTCCCAATCCTGTATTCAAGACTTTTTTTCCAAACACCTACCTAAGACCCTCATTTGTTGATTCCAAAATTGGACTGTAACAACACTGTCCTAATTGAATAGTAATTAAATAGACTCCAATACCAAATAAAAATCTTGAAATGAATTCATTATACATCTAAGCACTTTTCAAAACCCATAACACTAATAAAAGTCTCAAAACCAAGATAAAAAATGCTTAAAACCCCACTGTATTATGGAATTACCAGTTTTCTTCCACTATAGCAGACTTAGGGCTTATTGAATAAACCATCTCCAAAATTAATTTCTCCTATCCAAAACTTAAAAAATGTTAAATTAAATCAGCATATGCTTTTAGAAATTCCAAAATTCCATTTACCAAGGTATTTTCTCAATCCCTAAATGTTAGCCCTCTTAAACTTTGTTTTTCCAAATTTACAGTCCTGTTCTTCAATCTCTCACACGTTTATCTTCATTATTTGGTTTGAAAAATTTAAGAATAAGAGAGTAGATGTTGTGAGGATTCCTTCCACCAAAAATTAGGATTTTTCCACGTTTGAATTAAGAGAAACACAAATTCTTCAGTCTCTAGTTACCCTAAATCAGGGTTTCACTATTTTTAGGAAAAACTCAATATCTCTCACAAAATTCCACCAATTTACATGAAACAAAGTGAAAATGGAAGTTAATTTAATAATATAACACTTACAATCATTTAGACACCCATTCATGGCAGTACAGGGCCGTACCAAAGCCTGAAACAATATTTTTTTGTAGAAAAAATACATAAACAGTGCTTTTATTCCTTCAAATTCAATTGTGCAATCACCCACAAGCTTCTAAACATACAAAGATCCTTTTAAAAGGAATAAAAATGACCTTTGAACTTCTAACTACTCTCTAACTACCCACCAACACCAAAAACCAATGTGACCTTTCATATTCCATAAGTTGCTTTATTTTTGGAACTTTACAAATTTTTTACATATTTGTGACAACCTTTGAATGCATTGACTTCTTTTTTTACATTTTATGACATAATGGCCTCCTATTGACTCTATTACATGGAAAAATGAATCAAATAACCCTTGAACAATGTGAAACAACAAAATTGATCATCCTTTCAAAAATTTCATCATAGAATCATGAGGTTGTCATGGTGCTCCTGCACCAATATGCTTGGGGATCAACCTATTATGATTTTCAATTCCTTGTAGCTCAGTGGGCAGGATGCTCAAATGGATAGAGACTTCCCACCTTTAGCTCCTACTCATGGTGAGTGAGGTTTGGTGGTTCAGGCTTCTGGTGGACCTTCAGGTGCTAGTGTTAATTCTTCTAGAGTAAAAGGTTTGTTAGACTCAGGTAAAAGTAAGGATTCTTCCCTCACTTTGGGTTTGCAATAAATAAATCCCAAGAAAGGGGCTCCTGAAAAACATCCTAAGGTTGTTTGTAAGAAGGATCAGGAGAAGTTCAAGCTTACTAGAAAGACATTGGTGGAATCAGGTTCGGTGAAGACTATTGATGTTCACTTCTCCCAACCTGATCGATGATTGTGCTCTCTCGAAATGTAAGGGGTATGAATAACATCCCTAGACAAAAGGATATTCATGATTTGATTCACACTCACTCTCCTGATGTGGTTTTCCTTTAGGAAACTAAGTTATCCATTGATAGTATGTTGGTTGTGGCTTCAAAGATTTTGGGTAGAGGGAAATGCCAATGTGTGGGAGCTCTGGGCAGTTCTGGGGGGATGGCCTTTTTATGGGATCGACGTAGATTTTTCTCAATCTGGTGGTTGTCTATAGAATTTCAATCTCTTTTGTTGCTTCTCTTTTTGAGTCGAGGGAGAGGATTCCTTTTTCTAATATTTATGCTCCAACTGACCTACCTGACAAAGCTTTGTTGTGGGCTAAAGTGGGTAAATGAGATATTTAGACCCTTTTCTCCCCTAGATTTTAGCAGGTGATTTTAATGTTGCTTCTTCATTAAATGAGAAGAGGGATGCAATGTTCGTTTGGAGGCTTCTTCATGGATCTTGCGAGATAATGTTGCTCTCCTGAATTTAGTTGATATTAAGCCCACTAATGGGTTTTTTACTTGGAATAATAGGCAAAGTGGGAGGGATGCTATTGCAGAAAGACTGGATAGATTCCTAAACTCTAGTTTCTGGGTTGGACAAGTGGTTGACTAGCCCTGAGATTTTGGATTGGAAGGGCTCTGATCATTGGTTGATCAAGCTTATAGTAGATTTATCACATCCTTGTACAAAATAGTTGTTTAGGTTTCAACTTATGTGGATCAAGGATGGATCTCTTCATGACTTTCTTCTGGGTTGGTGGCATGTTGGGAAGTTTACACATGGTACTACTATGTACTCCTTGTAGAGTCTAACTAATGTGTCATAGACTTGGTGAGATTACACTATTCAGGGGTGTACCTAACTAAACAGACCACTTGACATTGCAAGCCTACATTAAATTATCAACCAAGGTCTATAAAATTATGATGGGTTTACATTGTACGTGCCTTCACATACTCATGTTCACCTAAATTATCCTATGCAAACTTATTCAGACTATTTGACTTTGCTGGAATTTTTCAGAATTAAACAAAAAAATAGTAAAAGTAGTTATAGATCCTAGTGGCTATAGGTACCTGTAGCATAGGTTGTAGGTGACTGCTAATAACAAATAAATACATAATCAATCTAAAACTTATTCAAAATAACAAAGCAATCAAATCTAACCTCTGGAGTGCTAAGATCCACTATTTAGATGGTTGTTCATGAACAACAACTAATGTAATCAAACATGAGAACTATTCTATTTTACTCGCAATGTATTTATGAAATAATAAAAATGATATTAACAAAAATGCATAAATGAATAAGTAAATGAAGTGAAAGGCAGTACGTCGAGTGGCCAGCTCAGGGGACTATCTCACTTAACTAAGAACCAGATATAACCTAGAATCTTATGCATCCATGTAACACACAACTCCATTCATTGCATATCACAAGATATCCAAACAGAATCCTAAGCAACTAACTTTGCTACAAACTCATCCCCTGACTTTATACAAAAATGGGGAGAGACTTATTCAAACTACTAACTAACTGCAACCATTAATTCAACTCCTAGATACGAGGATATGAATTAAGATTGGCTTATTCATTCTAACTAAAAAGGAAGAAAAAACTTATTCAACAAAGAAATTAAATGAAAAAGCTTGCATGAAAAACACATAAGCAAACATTTAGAGTTTTAGAACAAGTATCCTCCTTCAGTATTTATTCCTCCATGATGGTTCACGTCCAACTCCACAACTTCTTTCTCTTTAGGTGGTTTGAACTTCAATGGTCCCTTGTTTCACTGCTTCGATTCTTGCTACAAATACTCTGTTCTTGTTACCTCGTGTTGAGCTGCAAAAAGATTAATCCATACAACATACAACTAACCTCCATAATTAAATCACAAAATTATATTAATATGCATGCATTCTCATTTTTAAATCATGCAATTGCTATGAATATTATCATCATATTTCATATCCACAAACTCAGTTGAAGGTTGCAAAGTATGTATGAAATGATATCATAACGTGGAAGTATTTGTCTAAAAGGTACTTTAGAAACATATAAAAAGTGTCTTGAAAGTATATGAAAAGCAATAAAAAGATACTAATAACCAACCCCATCATTCCCCCCAACTTATCATTTTGCTTGTCCTCAAGCCAAATATCAAACTAAATCACCTAGGGAAGAAGATTGTAATACAAGGTAATCTATCTAAGATCCATGACTGTGTTGACTCCTTGCTCCTGTTTGAGATATAAACCATTATAGCATGCAAGTCTATTCATTTTAACTAATTCTGCATTCTTGTACTGATCATACCTTTCCCCTATCCAATGCAGTATTGGATGAAGCAAAATAAGAGGGTGATAGGTAAGTGGAATCCATTCCTCCTCTTATTCCCGAGATCTTGATATACTTACGTAACCTCTCAAACATATTCATGAAATTGTGGAAGGAGTGAGGCTCCTTCCTCTACAATTCTGGAGTTAGACTTTTCCATCTATTTTCCACATGTCTTAGGAAGTTTTGAAGAATAGTCACTACTAACTTTCAAATTCTTCTGTAATCCTTGAGTCTCAAGTCTATAATTATCTTTGTTGGTCCCCTATGAGAAAGGAGTGTTAGCCATTGAGTAATGACTCTTTCAGGATTCATCGCTTCTCTTATGAGTTGTAGTGCTATTATTTTCTCCTGTTCTTCATAATTCTTAATTAATTCCCCTCGGAGCTGTTCATTTTTTAAATAAGATGCAAGGGCTCTTACTTGTAAATCCAAAACATAGATCAAGAGATTCCATTCAGTTTCCTCTACCATGACATAGTTATGCAAATAATACTCACATAACTGATCTTGCTCCTCTAAACTGACTATGTTGAAGAAACTAAGAAAACTATGTTTCTTATTCAAAGCAAAGGGTTGGTCATTAATAAACTTATTGAACTAAAAACTGAGAAACTTTTCCTTTAAGAATAATACATATACTCGAGGTGGAGGTTTGCATTCAACAATTTGAATAGCTATATTGACCACTTCTAAGTTTCTCCTCCAATATTATTAATTCCAAATTCTTGGTTTCTAATGATGCATTCAAGATTTGTTTTTCTTTTCCCCAATTTTCTTTTTCGTGATTGAATTGGGTGGTAATTTTCGACAGCTCAAAGCCTAAAGACAAAGTAATATGGTAGGATGGTGTTTTTGCAATAGGGGGTTGTAGATCTAATGCTACATTTTCCTCAGTCCCCATTTTACCTTCGGCCATCTGTGCTAGTAGGTCCAATTTAGCTCCATGGTCGTAGGTCTGTATTTTCTCTTCCAATTGAATTCTCATTTCCTTTTCTTTGTCTTTTTGTTCATATCGTTTCACTTGTTCTTCCAATTGCTTTATCCTATCAAGAGCTTCTTGAAGCTCCTTCCTTATGTTTCTATCTTCTAGAAATTCCTTCTCTTCTTCAAAATTTAAATGATCACAATCATCCCCAATATCAAAAACTTCTCTAATAGGGCCACTGGGAATTGCTCTCTTGGTTTTCTTAGCAATAAAAACATCCTTTGAGTCAAAATCAAAGGAAGAAGATACATACCTTCTTTTTTCTCACAGGCACATTAACATTTTTAGTATACACATTGTTAGGAACATCTCTTTCCCTATCCAAGTTTGTTTCTATCATCGATGCATCTTGATCTTGCTATTCTTTATTTCTTTCTTTATGTTCTTTCATGCTTCTCTTTTCAATATTATGCCTTCTCAACCTACCTGAGCATCGAGGGGTAATAGTTTCCTGTGTAAATTTACTCTCCTTCCCTCTTTTAACCCACTTTTTTCCTTTTGCATCCTTTTTCCTTACAACACTCTCCTGCTTGTCAACTCCTTTTCTCTTATTTTTCTCTTTTGAGGATGTTGATGTAGTACTTCTCCTAGATCTAAGGTTTTTAGAGGATGAGGGTTCCTCTGTTACCGCAGTTGACATATCATGTTTCCTGGTCCTACTTTGGCTACGGGTAGGCAAAGTAGATGGTGTGACAGGGGAATTTTCTCTCTCTAGTTCATCTTGCTCAGGGTCAACTTTTGGTTTAAGCTCAGGTAGAGGTTCATCTTCTACTTCAGGTGCCTCAAGCAACTCAGTGATTTCTTTGTAATCTTTAAAATCATCCTAATTAACTTGTGGATGTTGAATTCTCAAACTTCTCTTGTTACCAATAGGGTTATCAAGTAATGATGAGATAATGTAGTGTCCATTTGTTTCCTTTGATATTCAAAGGCCATTCTCTTCAACATTTTATACATGAAATTGGGTATATTGACTAATTTTTCATGCCGTAAATGATTCAATAGCTTAAAATGCACAGTGTATAAAAGATTGTGGCAGCCATCACAAGTAAATTATTTAATAATATAAGTAGCACATTTTCCCCAAAAGAATGGAAGGGAAATCCTCTTAGTAATTTGTGATGTCGAGTCCAAATTTTTTCCTTACTCATAGAATTCGTCCCTTGCCACGACTGCATCAACACGAACTAGGTATTTAGAGCCTGTTCAAGGCAATCCCGTGACTTGAGCAATTGTCATTTCTGAGCCATCCACCACCAACCCTTTTACTATTGCTTCATCATATTTCAATGTAGCTACAAAATCTCTTACCATTTCATTATCATACTCTGTCAGCTTCAAGAAATAGTCCAACCATCCTACTCTACTGAATAGAGGTAAAATCATTGTATCCTCTGATATCTCTTTATGCGTAGATGGTTCTCTATGTATAACATCTCTTCCCATTGTCCTATTGTTCTACAACCTTGTAGAATTTAGATTCTACTCAAGACTCGACTTCACCAGCTTTAAAAACCCTTCCAATTTCACTATAATTTCACCACTCCTTCAAATACCTTCCCCTATACCCCATATTGTAATTCACAATCCCTTTTTCCTTTACCTCAATCAAGTGCAAAATAGCTTATTTTAGGGCAGAAATCACATTATCAAAATTAATAGAGAGTTATTTTATGTTTAGGAGTTTTAGAAAGATGGTCATAAAATGATATCTGACAAACTTAGGTGGCGAAAATCAAGAATAATCATGAATATAATACCCCACCCCCCAACTTTAATTGAAATGACCTCACTTCATGCATGACATAATAGGGGCTATGGGATAATAATGAAGAGTACTGGTGATATATTTTTCGCATGCATAACTTAAATCAAGAATAATAATGAATACAAAGAGAAATTTAGTTTAATTATGAGAAGTTACCTACCGTACATGCGTAATGGCAATTATCGCTCAGGACAAGTTGGAACTAGATAAACATGTACTTTGGTGTTTAATTGTTTTGATCAGTATTAAATGCATGATAGTGGATGAAAAGTTAGTGATGGTGATGTGAGTGGGACTGGCTACAGGTTCTTTATTGAGAAATGAATGAAGCATGTGATATGAGCGAAATGCACGGGAAAATAATTTAATTTTTCCAAGGTAGTGTAGGTTTAGGTACAACAAGTGTTGATTTGGGTACTTCAAGCACATGGCCCATCTGAATTTGAAAAATGAATGTGTTAGGTCCTGATAAATGGATAACAGGTCCCTCTAGAGTAGAGTATGTACATCATGAAGAATGTGTTGTGTGTGCATAAATAATTTTGATGTGTGTGCATGTGTTTTAAAGCATGGGAAATTATGCCTGGGTGATTTCAATGGTTGAGTTGTGTAACTAAACCTATGGATCACCAGACATGCTTGGTATGTCCCTTAGTATTGATGTAGGACTTTATGAATCAGTTTCCATTTCAAGTTCACTGTGAGCACCATATTGCTAGATCAGTGAAAAGATGAAGTCATCATGCTACATTGGTTTCTTATATAGCTTCAATCTGTGGCCATTAACAAGAAGTGAAGATCGAGCTACATCAATGGTATGTAACTGTACTGCTCCATTTGGGTAAAAAATTTAATTTAATAAGGGCCCAGCCACCTAGATGAGAATTTTCCCTTGAAATATTTATACCTTGAGTCATATAGCAGAGCCCAATCTCATTTAGTGAATTATTTTGTCTTTATGTATTGATCATGCCATTTCATTTGTTGTTGTTGCATTACCTCTGTATGATGGACTACTTCCATGCGTATCTCATCTAACCCATTCAAAGAATGCAACCTTTCCTTTTGTGCTTCGGTTAAATCCATGCCCAAGTCTATTGTTGTCATTAGTGTTTTGTATTCAAATTCAATAGGCAATACTGTTGTTTTTCCATAACCAATTCATAAGGGGTAAAACCTGTAGTTGTCTTCCATGAGGTTTTATATGCTCAAACAAATTTTGGTAATCTAGATACCCAATATCTTCTATGAAGTTGCACGGTTTTTGTCAATATATTTTCAATCTCTCTATTGGTAACCTCTACTTGACCATTAGCTTGAGGATGATATGGGGTAGATTTCTTGTGCCTGATTTGATACTCTTCTACCAATTTGGCAATTAGGTCTGATGTGAAGTGTGGTCCTTGATCAGTCACTATCTCTTTAGGCATACCATACCTAGTGAAGATCTCCTCATATAAGAATTTTGCTACATTGCCATCTCTGGCAAACTGCAATGCTTTAACTTCTACCCATTTGGTTAAGTAGTTAGTGCATACCAATATGTATTTTTGTTATTTGAAGTAGGAGAGATAGGCCCAATAAAATCTAGCCCCCATTTATCAAAATGAGTCAGTGCCAGCTGGGGTTGTAAAGGCATTTCATCGATTCGTGTGGGTCTTCCCATTCTCTGGCAGCGGTCATAGCTTCTTGTATACTTAACAAAGTCTTTATGTAGGGTTGGCCAATAATATCCTATTGTCAAGATCTTAAAGGATGTCTTCTTGGCTACAAAATTTCCACCACATGGTTCATCATGGCATGCTTTAAATATATCAAACACTTCATCCTCCCTAATACCTCTTCTCATAATGTTATATGGGCTAGTGTAAAATAAAAATCTAGAAATCCAAGAATAAGGGAAGCATTTGTGAACTAATTGTCTTTTCTCTCTTGGAGAAAAGTATCCTAGAATTTGACCTGTTACCAAATAGTTAGCTATATCAGCAAACCATGGAGTGTGTACATTTAGAGAAAATAGATGCTCATCAGAAAAAGAATCATCAATCACCCCTTATGTTGACTAGGTAGGCAATCTAGAGAGAAAATCAACAACCACATTAGCCTTTCCTGGCTTGTCAACTATTGTTATGTCAAATTCTTACAGTAACAATAACCACCTAACAAGTCTTCCACCTACTACTGGTTTATTCATCAAGTACCTAATGGTTGTATGATTTGTATGTACAAACACTTGGTAACTAGTAATATAGTGTCTGAACTTGTTAATGGCATAGACAACTGCAAGCATTTCTTTTTTTGTCATAGTATAGTTTAACTCTGCTCCTTGAAAGTTTTTGCTTATATAGTATATTGCATACTCCTTATTCTTGTCCTTCTATCCTAGGACTGCTCCAATAGAAAAGTTTGATGCATCAGTATGTATGTGAAATGGCAATGTCCGATTTGGATCTCTTAGAACTGGTGCATGAGTTAGAGCTTCCTTTAATTTCTCAAATGAACTTTGACAACTTTTAGTCCACTCAAACTCATTGTCCTTTGTCAACAAGATATACAAAGGTGCATCAATTTTTTTGAAATCTTGGATGAATCGCCTTTAGTAACCTACATGTCCAAGGAAGCTTCTTACATCTTTTTGTTTATGTGGTATAGGTAGGGTAGATATAATTTCAATCTTCTTTGGGTCAACCTATATTCCTTCACTGGATATAAAGTGTCCTAACACAATTCCTTGTGTCATCATCATGAAACACTTCTCATTGTTGAGTGATAGATTGTGTTCCTTATATCTTTTTAACACTTTCTCTAGGTTACTAAGAGCTTCTTCATAACTTTCACCATAAGTGGTGAAATCGTCCATGTACATTTCCATGAAGTTATGTGCAAAATCAGAAAATATGCTTAGTATTGCTCTTTGAAAGGTAGCAGGAGCATTGCACAAACCAAAAGGTAAGACAAAATATGCATAGGTTCCCTAGGGGTAGGTAAATGTGGTCTTATCTTGATCTTCTGGTGCAATCTTGATCTGGTTATAACCACTGAGACCATTAAAAAATGAAAAATATTTCTTTCATGCCAAAGAATCAAGAACTTGGTCAATAAATGGTAGTGGAAAGTGATCTTTCCTTGTGGCAGCATCTAATTCCCTGTAATCAACATAGACTCTCCATTTCCCACCTTTCTTGGGAACTATTACCAATGGTGAAACCCATTCACTATCTAAAATAGGGTATATGAACCCTGCATCTAAAAGCTTTTGCAGTTCAGCTTTCACTATATCTCTTAGAGCTGGATTCATGCGTCTTTAGAGCTATCTTATAGGTCTGTAGCCATCATTAATGTAAATCTTGTGCATGCATAGATCAAGATCAATGCCCCTCATATCATAGTAATCCCATGCATATGTAGCTAAGTGTGCTTGCAACACTGATTACAAATAATTCTACTATTCTTCATTCAAGGCATTATTAATATTTAACACCCCCCCTGGCATAATTTCCAACCTTTGATGACTCTTGAATTGTGAGAGATCAAGGCTTGGTATAATGGGTAAACATTGTTGAGGGAGTAATGAATGAAATAATTGTGATATCCCTTTTGTAGAATCAATAGGTACAATACTTTGCAAGGGGTCTTGTAGGCATATGAGACAATCCTACTGCTACGGGCTCCTACCACTGTCATTTTGGATTATATGAGCAATGAGCTCATCTTCATCTTGGTCATCCAATAAGGGGTTGCGCTCTATAGTCATCAGTGTCTGAAGAGCATAGTTATCCTCTTCCTCCTCACCCAAATTAGGCCAAATGGTGTGCTCAAGGTATGCATATGGTTGGGCAGGTGGGTAAAGAACCAAGTTCTTTTTTATTGTCCCATTGGATATTATCATTTTACAAGATCTGCATCCTATAAATGCATCGGTTGTTGCCAACCAAGGCCTACCTAGGATGAGTGGGAAACCTGTAAGATTAACTTTGGGTTGCAATACTATAAAGTTTGTAGGGTATTCCCAAGAATCCAATGCAATAACTAGGTCTTCAATAACTCCCTTAGTCTTGACCATAGACCTATTAGCTAATTGCAAGACAGTTTGTGTGGGTCTGAGGTTAATCAACTGAAGCAACTACATTGTTTCTTTTGTAATGACATTGATGGCTACCCCCAAGTCTATCAAAGTGTTCTTAATAAGGGTCCCATTGATCTTAACCTCCACAACTGGACTACCAGGATTGGTATACTTAGGGACTGTGATGTTCCCCAACATAATATTTGCAAGATTCCCCAAGACATGAACTATTAGTGGATATTTTCTTTTTGCAACTTGGTTTCTTAAAATAGAGATCCCTTGCAGTTTTGGTATAGATAGGGATGTACTTGATAGCTTGGATAAGTGGAATTATGATGTAACATCTTTCAACTGCTCTAAGAGGTCTTTCTCAACCTGTGTGTGATGCTTTTGTAGAGCTAGGCGTTCAGGAAAAGGTGGCTTTGGATTTGAAGTAGTTTGGTGTATCTGATTTTGTTCAAGCTCCAAAAATGGTTTATCAGAAGTCTCAACTGTAGGTTCCTCATCCTCCTTTTCCATTATGTGGTGGGATAAAGGGCCAACAAGTTGTTTTCCTGATTTGAGGTTGACATCACTCACCTCTACCCCATAAGTGGGGTACTTCATAGCTTTGTTAGTATAAGCCTGCTGAATAAGCTTAGTGTTAGAGTTAGGTGCAAGTTGGGCAGGTATTTGCTACTTGGGTGGCTAGGACGTAGGATTTGATGGTGGCATTAGTGCTTGTTGTTGCTGTGGAGGAGGGAGCATGGGTTACTGATAGTTCATATTTTGTTGCTGCCACTACTGGCCTTTCTGCCACTGAGGCTGTCATTGATTCTGTTGGTTTTTCCATTGTGAATTGTAATTGGAACCTTGAAAGTTCTACTGTAGCCAAGGATTTGACTGTTGATTCCAATTAGGTTGAGGGTTTGGCCATTGAATATTTTGCCACTGGTTTTGATTTACTTGTTAGGGTTGGGAGTTCCAAGCATAAAATCTTTGGTTGGCAATAGGAAAAGATGAATTAAAGCTAAGTGGGTCTTGTGGCATACCTTTTCTCTATTTCCATGGCCTCCTTTGTGCTATAAAATATCTTTCCATAATCTCCTTCAATGGGTTGGAAGTTAGGCTTCTCAACTTTTTCCTGCTAGATGTTGGCCACTCTTTTACATTTACAATTTGCTTTTCTTTGCCTACAGTTTAGACAATACTCAATAAGCATAGCCTTTGCTTCTTCCTACTTCTTGATGTGAAGATTATCTAGTTGTGTTTCCAAATGACTGATTATATCCTCTTTCATGTTGGATATCAGGTTGCTCAACTCAATTTTTGAAACCCCAATAGATGTCTTACCAAGAACCGATGTCCTATTATCTCTTGGCCTCCTTGTAAAGGTCCTGGAATAATTTCTACAGACCTTACAAATATCTACAAATGATTGCTGAGAAATATCTCCTTGGCTAATGAGGTTCAAGGAATCCATACAGTCTTCATTCACCCCTCTCAAAAATACTAGCTTGAGAGACTCTTCTGACAACTTGTTCAAGAGGTTTTTCTTGAGAGCAAACTGAAATATTTTAATATAATCCTCCAAATTCTCATCTTCCTTTTGTGTCATTTAGAATATTTCATCCTTCCTCCTGTCAGGTCCCCTACATTAGTCCTGATACTTCTCCAAAAATAGTGTCTCCATTGTGTCCCAGTGAGGAACAACATCACTACCTAATCCCATGAACCATCTCAAAGTTGCATCTTTGAGGGTGGCAGGAATTTTTTTTAGCCTATGTGCATCAAAATAATAGTCGTAACTTCTGCACAAGACATCAAATTCAAAGAGAAATATATCTGGGTCTTCAGTTATTAACCCATAGAAAACTAGCAAGGCTGAAGGAGGAATGTTCTTCAGCATTGTGGCCCTTTCCTAATTAGTAATAGGAAACCCAAAAGTTGGTTGGGTGTCATCATCATTTGCATTGCCCATGGTACGGTATGTTCCTTCTGTATGTGTGCTAGAAGTTGGTGAAAAGGAAATTTCTTCTTCAGTGGTACCTTCGCTCTGAGTACTAGGTTCACTAATTTTTGTGATAGCTTCTTGGCGTGTAGAGGGAAGGAACCTACCCAAGGGGTCTCTCTTCCTCCACATACATAAAATGTGACTTTAAATTTAGCGGGCCTGCACAATGTTAGTAGCTTGGTGTTGAAAAAGGTGGTATCTAACAGTCCTAATTCTTGAAAAGAGAAATTTAACTATGAAAACTGTAAAAATGGGTATGTGAAGATAGCACCATCCCCGACAACAACGCCAAAAATTTAGAGTCTAACTAATGTGTCGTAGACTTGGTGAGATTACACAATTCAGGGGTGTACTTAGTTGAACAGTCCACTTGACATCGCAAGCCTACATTAAATTATCAACCAAGGTCTATAAACTTATGATGGGTTTGCATTATATGTGCCTTCACGGACTCATGCTCAACCTAAATTATCCTATGCAAACTTATTTAGACTATTCTACTTTGCTAGAATTTTATAGAATAAAAAAAAAAACAATAAAGTAGTTACAGATCCTATTGGCTACAGGTACCTGCAACATAGGTTGTAGGTGACTGCTAATAACAAATAAATACAAAATCAATCTAAAACTTATTCAGAATAACAAAGCAATCAAATCTAACCTCTCGGGTGCTAAGATCCACTATTTAGATGATTTTTCATGAACAACAACTAATGTAATCAAACATGAGAACTATTCTATTTTACTTGCAATGTATTTATGAAATAATAAAAATGTTATTAACAAAAATGCATAAATGAATAAGTAAATGAAGTGAAAGGCAGTACCTCAAGTGGCCAACTCAGGGGACTATCTCACTTAACTAAGAACCGGATCTAATTTAGAATCTTATGCATCCATGTAACACACAACTCCATTCATTACATATCACCAGATATCCAAGCAAAATCCTTCTTTAGATTGTATTCAATAATGGCATTTTAACATGTTTCTAGATAACTTAAAACTAGAAAATGACTAACTACTTGATAAATTGTAACAACCAACTAACTTTGCTATGAACTCATCCCCTGACTTTATACAAAAATGAGGAGAGAATTATTCAAACTACTAACTAACTGCAACCATTAATTCCACTCCTAGAGACGAGGATATGAAATTAAGATTGGATTATTCATTTTAACTAAAAAGGAAGAAAACACTTATTCAACAAAGAACTTAAATGAAACAGCTTGCATGCGAAACACATAGGCGAACGTTCAGAGTTCTAGAACAAGTATCTTCCTTCAGTATTTATTCCTCCATGATAGTTCACGTCCAACTCCACAACTTCTTACTCTTTAGGCGGTTTGAACTTCAATGGTCCCCTATTTCACTACTTTGGTTCTCACTACAAATACTCTATTCTTGTTACCTCGTGCTGAGCTACATAAAGATTAATACATACAACATACAACTAACCTCCATAATTAAATCACTGAATTCTATTCATATGCATACATTCTCATATTTAAATCATGCAATTGCTACGAATATTATCACCATATTTCATATCCACAAACTTGGTTCAAGGTTGCAAAGTATGTATGAAAGGATATCATAACATGGAAGCATTTGTCTAAAAGGTACTTTAGAAACATATAAAAAGTGTCTTGAAAGTATATGAAAAGCAATAAAAAGATACTAATAACTAATCCCATAACTCCTTCTCCAAGAGACTTCAATATGTTAAGTACAGGTTGAAGCACTAGAATAGGCTTCAATTTGGTAATGTGTTTCGTGAGAAGCATAAGACTGCTCAAGTTCACTTGGACTTGATTACTAGGAAGATTCATGACTAGGGTCTTACTAAGGAGTTGAGGAAGCTGGAAGTGGTTGCGATGAGGGATGTGAATGAATGGGAATTACGAGAGGAGATATTCTAGAAGCAAAAATCCTGAATTGAGTGGTTGCAGGCGGGTGACCGAAATATTTCTTTCTTTCATAATTTTGTGAAGGATAGAAGGAAAGGTAATGTAAACTCCTCTCTTTTATCTTCGAATGGGGAGGTTCTTTCCTCTTCTACTACAATTTTTGTTGAGTTTGTTAGATTCTTTTTTGCTTTGCTATATGAGGATTCCCTTCCTGCATAGGAGGAAGAAGCTGCTATTTTGGATTGCAATTTTCCCTTGGTTTCTCATGAGATGAACGAGTCTTTACTTATTCCTATTACTTTTTTAGAACTAGAGAATATTTTGTTTTAGATGAAAAAAGGGAATGCTCCAGGGCCTGATGGGTTTCTGGTGGAGTTCTTCGAAGAATTTTGGGAAGTGATTAAGATGGACCTTCTGGAGGTGGTCCAAGAATCTTACAATAGCAAGCAGATGTTGAAATCCATGAATGCTAATTTTCTTCCTCTCATCCCAAAATAGGAGGGGGAAATTCTTTGAATCTCTTTAGTCTAATTGCTTTGTGTAATATGATTTACAAGATAATTACAAAACTAATTGCTGAGAGGTTGAAGCCTTGGTTAAGTAGGTTAATTTTTAAAGAACAAGGGGGTTATGTTGCTGGCAGGAAGATTTTGGATGGTGTCATTATAGAGGCTGAAACTATTCATTCTATGGCATGCTCTAAGGAAAAGGCCATGTTCATTAAATTGGATATGGCTAAAGCCTATGATTGAGTTAAATGGGTTTTTTTGTTTAAGATTTTAGTTGTTTTTCACTTTGCTAGAGATTGAATTGAGTGGGTCATGAGTTGTGTCACTTCTTCCTCCTTCTCTATGATAGTGAATGGAGAACCATCTGAGTTATTTGAAGCCTCTAGGGGGATTAGACAAGGGGACCCTCTCTCCCCTTATTTGTTCATCTTACTGGGTGAAGGCTTAGGGAGATTCATTAGATATCAGGAGAGTGGCTTAATTCAGGGCTAGCGTTGGAGAAATAACATTCCTCCCCCATATCATCTTCAGTTTTTGGATGATACTGCTTTGATGGGTAGGGCCAGGGTTGAGGAGGCTATCAGTTGGCACAAAATTCTTGATAGTTATTTGGCTACTTCGGGTTAGAGTATTAATGAAGGGAAATCATTTATCTTTTTCTTTAATACTCCTAAGATTTTTCAAAAGAGGATTGTTGGTATTCTTCATTTTTAGATAGGGTCTCTTCCCTTTGTTTATTCGAGCATTCCTATTGCTATTTGTTTGCTTCCCAGATAATTTTGGTAGGAGGTTATTGATAAATTTTGAAAATTGGTCAGTCATTGGACCTATAGGTGGCTTTCTTCGGCTAGAAGAGTGACTCTTTTGAAGTATGTTGTGTTGAGAATTGTGACTCAAATTATTGGCTTGATCGCTTCCTGGAGCGCTTGTCTTTTCCTCCTTCATCGACCTAAGTTTTGTCATGGGGTTCTGAAAGTTTATAACTGGGAAACAACAAGTTGGTCGCGGGATCGTTGGTTTCTCCAACCTTGGAACCTTGTCGTGGAGTTCGGAAGTTTCTTAACTTCCCGATTGGCCGATCTCCTTTATTATCGCGACGATCAAGAATTTCCTAACCTTCAGTAGAGGTTGTGAAGTTCAGGTTTCTTCCGATTGTGTGACTCCTTATCATGGCTTTATGGAAATTCCTAACCTCCAACTGGAGGTTGTGAAGTTTGACTTTCGGGCGATAGGGTGATCCTTCTATCGGGATGTTGCAGCTTCCGGGAACTTTGTAACCTCCGTCGTGAGGTTTGGAAGTTGGAACTTTGGGCGATGGGGCGATTCCCTTATCAGTAAGTCACGGGTTTTGGGAACTTTGTAACCTCTATCGTGAGGTTCTGAAGTTCATTTCTCCAGCGATAGAGCAACTTGGATGTCGGTGGATGGTGGGACCAATCTGCATGGATGGTAATGTCAGTTGTACGGTAGTGACATGGATGTTGCATGGATGGTGGGGACTGCTTGGGATCCGATTGGTTGGTGGATTGAGTGGATACCAACAGGTGGCAATGACGTGGAGGACAAATGAAATATGGGCCCATGTGCTTGATGGTTGAATCATGGAGAACCCTAAGTTTGACGATGGAGATTTGTTTGATTTCCTATCTAACAACCAGCATTAGATGATGGCGTATGGCTCGAGGTGAAACCCTAAAGGGGCGTGGTAGTTGAACAGTTTGTGAGCCATTGAGATGAACCTTCTTGGCATCTCTTTGAAAACTCTAGTCTCTCTCGTGTGTCGTTCTTGAAGCTCTTGCAGAGCAGAGGTCGACCGTGGTGAAGTCGAGTTGTAGGCCGTGAGGCTGGATGCGGCGATGGCTGAGAGAGTGGCAACGACTGTGAGTGGTGGTAACCAGAAGGTGTAGAGGCTAGATGCGAGGTCGAAGGGTTGTGTGCTAGCTGAGGCTGCTAGGCGAAGGCTGAGAGGATGCACGGAGGTTGAGAGGTTGCGTGGAGGTTGAGTGGCTCAGTGCCAAATAAGTCGAGGGGGCCGAGATGTTGGATGCAGGCCGAGAGGCCGGATGCAAGCAAAGAGGTCGCAAGGCTGGGTGCAGATTGGTAGAGAACCTGGGTGTATGTTGAGAGGTTGTGACATCGTGGGAGAGATGAATCTTGTAGAAGGTGAAGGTCGAGTGACTGTGCGACGGAGAGGTCGAGAGGCCGATGGTCGAGTCATGTAGCTGCGAGATGTCTCCTGCTGAGAGAGGTGGTTGCATGGGGTTATGCTATCGGATCTTCTCCAGAATGGAACAAGATGTAAACTCCTATAAAGGTTGTGAGCCAGATATTGTATTGTAATTGTATTTTGTTGCTGAATAATACAATGGCGATCTGGGCTTTTGGAGTGTGGGGTTTTTTACCCGAAAGGGTTTTCCCCACGTATATCTATGTGTTCTTGTCTTATGTTTCATCTTTCATGGTTGTCTATGCTTGTGTTGGATCTGGTTAAATCTACATGTGCTTTTCTTAGAAGGATTAATGTGGAAAATGAACTATGCATGTTTTCGCTTTATGGCATAGTAGTTGTGTCTTTGAGGCAATGTGAAGAAATTAAAATCACCGAAGGCACTGTTATTCTTAGATGTTTCTATCTGAGATGACCTTGATTTTCCCAAAAAGTGGTATCATAGCCTTCTTCTCGGATGTGTTTCTTCCTAGTACATTGCTAGTTATGGGTATTCCTTCTGTGAAGATTTCTTAGTCTTGGGCTTGAGAAAATTTGGAGGAATCAACTGATGTTTTGACCCTTTGATGAGTAAAAGTTCTTGCTCTTTTGAGACAAAACGTTGTATGAAAGATGGTGAAGATGGAGAGAATTGATTTGGTCATATTGAAATGATGTGACCTGAAGCTCATGAGTTGGAAATGAATGACTCTGATGCATGGGGTGGAATATTTGTGCTTCGTGGCTATGTTGCAACAAAAACTTCATATTGGGTGTCTGCGTGGGAGGCTCCCTGATGATATGGAGAAGCTTGGGTTGTTGTTCAGTCATGGAGTAATGTGCTTATGCTGGGTGTTTTGACCTGGTATTGAAGGCGTTGTTCTTTGTACCCCGATTGCATGAAGGCTATGGAGTTGGTCATTGGATGATCTGGAAGCTTCTGTAATAGCCTGTCTCTCAGATGCAGGTGCATGTTGGTGGTTTTGGAGTTGGCTTGAATGACCTGGAGTTCTTGAACTGTCATTTTTACTTGCATGGATCTGTGGTTTTGCAGGTTTTACACGGTCAACCAAAACTTGCAATTATGTGGAGTTGTTGTTAAGCTATTTTCTAGACCCTGGCTTTTGGGTGTGACTAGATGATATAATTGCAGTTTAGTATGGTTTGAGGAGGTGTGATATCTTCTCTGCATAGGAGTGTTGGTACGTGATTTGTCACTCAACATTCTTGTGGTGGTGCTCGTGGGTTTCTTGACTATGGTGCTTGTTGTGGACGTGATTGGCGAATCGGATCTGAGCTTGATCTAGTGTATGAGTCAAGTTGTCTACATTGTTGTTCTCTTTGAGATATCAGCTTTTTTGTTTCTAGTGTGATGATGGGTTTGCATGTTTCTATTGAATGGATCTACGGGTTGTGCAATGTTGTGGGTTGTCTTTACCTACATGTTTGTTGTGAGATAACTCAGAAGTGGACTGTCTATATCCACGAGGTTGATTCATTGTTGGTGCAGACTTGTTAGTTGGCCTTGTCTGTGGTCACTTGTGCATTGGCGTGGTGCTTTGAGATAAGAGGATGGATGGTGCCAAGTACCCGAATAGTCAGCTATGGGGACCAGTAGCACGTGTATCATGATGTCATGGATAGCTTGGATACACTGCCTTGTGTAAGCTTTTGACAGTGATGGTTTTGGTCTGCTTGGTTTGGAGATCTTGGTGTTGCTTGGCATTGTTGTCAGATGGATAGGTTATTGTTGTGGACCTGAAGGATCTTCAATTTGGTAGATGTTTGGTCATGATGCTTGGAGAGCTCAGTGTCATGGTTTAGTGGGAGCTTTAGCAGTGACTATGGGTTCATCACATGGTGGTGAATGATCTTCTTTGGTGTTGCAGAGGTTACTAGGAGGAGCTCTTAGATCTTGTTGTTGCAGAAGAGTTCTTTCACATTTGCATGGACACTATTTGAATATGTGTAACATCTTGGAGCCATGGAGGAATCTTGGAGTCTTTGGCTGAGGTGTTGGTGGTGCTCGATAGGTGATGTTGTTTTAGAGTTTGTTTTGTTTCATGTCATGGTATACTCTTGATTGCGCATTAGATTTTTGGCATGATGCATCGCTCTTGAGACCATTGTATGTTCACCTGGAGCATGGGATCTCCTAAGGGGGATGTGTAGATCATAATGTCATGATAAGTTCCTGGTTCAGATGATTGGAGCTTTGACAATGGTCTGGTGATTCTTTGTGTATTGGGTGCATTGGTCATGTGCTTGAGAACTTCATGATAGTGCAGTGCTGCATTTGGAGTTTAGCATGAGATGATCAGTTGCAGGTGCTCATGGATACATGGAGAATGGTGACATAGTTGGTATTGGTAGACTCGACATGCCTTGATCTTTTCATATTTAGCATTACCCATGCAGTGAGAGTTCCTAGTTGTGCTTTGTCTTCTTCAATTGGTTGGAACATGGAGCTTGTTTCTACAGTTGATGGGTTGGTTGTACTGCTAGCATGAGTTTACTGATGTTGATACCTTGGAGGTATGAGTGATTGGATGGATTAGCATGTGCTATGGGTGCTATTTTCAATCACGTGGATTGATCAGTTGGATGGGAGAAACTAGTTTTTTGGTTGTTGTTCTAGTTGATGTTCTATCTTTTTTATGGAGGATGGCTTCACAGTTGTGTTCATGTTGAGAGATTTGAAGTGGATGGTTTTTTCTTTTGTATAGCTCACGAGCATAGTCGAGTGGTGGTTGTGTTCGTGCCTTTTCCATCTGTAGGATCTGATGCTTGTGTTCTTAAGACTAGTGCATATACGCCTTGGCTCATTCCTTTTCCTATGGTGGATGGCTAGAACTGTTGCCTGAGTTGGTGGACATCTTGGATGTCATTGCAGGTGTCTTGGTTGGAGCATGAAAGAATTGTATAATATTCTCGTGTTTGTGTTGGAAGGAGCCAATAAGTTCTTTGTCAAGTAGGAGAATGTTGAGAATTATGACTCAAATTACTGGCTTGATCGCTTCCAGGATCACTTGTCTTTCCCTCCTTCATCGGCCTAAGTTCTGTCACGGGGTTCTGAAAGTTTATAATTGGGCAACAACAAGCTGGTTGCAGGATCGCTAGTTTCTCTAACCTTGGAACCTTGTCGCAGAGTTTGAAAGTTTCTTAACTTCCTGATTGGCCAATCTCCTTTGTTATCGCAGCGATCGGGAATTTCCTAACCTTTAGTAGAGGTTGCGAAGTTTGGGTTTCCTTCGACTGGGTGACTCCTTGTCGCGACTTTATGGAAATTCCTAACCTCCAATTGGAGGTTGTGAAGTTTGACTTTCAGGTGACAGGGTGATCCTTTTATCAGAATTTCACAGCTTCTGGGAACTTTGTAACCTTCATTGTGAGGTTTGTAATTTGGAGCTTTGGGCGATGGGGCAATTCCCTTATCGGTAAGTCACGAGTTTTGGGAAATTTGTAACCTCGGTCATGAGGTTCTAAAGTTCAGTTCTTCAGCGATATAACGACCTGGATGCCCGTGGATGGTGGGACCTATCTATGTGGATGGTGACATCAGCTGTACGGTAGTGACATGGATGCTGCATGGATGGTGGGGATGACTTGGGACCTGATTGGTTAGTGTATCATGTGGAGGCCGACAGGTGGCGATGACATGGAGGACAAATGGCATGTGGGCCCATGTGCTCGATGGTTGACTCATGGAGAACCCTAAGTTTGATGGTGGAGATTTGTTTGATTGCCTATCCAACGACCAATATTGGATGATGGCGTATGGCTCGAGGTGAAACCCTAAAGGGGCATGGTAGTTGAACGGTCGATGAGTGATTAAGATGAACCTTCTTGGCGTCTCTTTGAAAACTTTGGTCTCTCTCGTGTGTCATGCTTGAAGCTCTCGCAAAGCAGAGGTCGACCTTGGTCAAGCCGAGCTACAGGCCGTGAGGCTAGATGCAACAATGGCTGAGAGAGTGGCGACGATTGTGAGTTGTGGTAACTAGAAGGATTAGAGGCTGTGTGTTGGCCGAGGCTACCAAGAAAAGACCGAGAGGATGCACGAAGGTTGAGAGGTTGCGTGGAGGTCGCATGGCTGGGCGCCAAATAAGTCGAGGGGGTTGAGATGTTGAATGCAAGGTGAGAGGCTGGATGCAAGCAAAGAGGCCACAAGGCTGGGCGCAGACTGGAAAAGAACCTAGTTGTATGGGGAGAGGTTGTGACATCGTGGGAGAGACGAATCTTGTAGAAGGTGAAGGCTGAGCGACAATGCGACGGAGAGGCTGATGGTCGAGTCGTGTAGCTGTGGAGCTGCGAGATGTCTCCTACTGAGAGAGGTGGTCACGTGGGGTTATGCTGTCGAATCTTCTCCAGAATGGAACAAGATGTAAACTCCTGTAAAGGCCATGAGCCTGATATTGTATTGTAATTGTATTTTGTTGCTGAAAAATACAATGACGATGTAGGCTTTTCGAGTGTGGGGTTTTTTACTCGAAAGGGTTTTCCCCACGTATATTTATGTGTTCATGTGTTTTGTTTCATCTTTCATAGTTGTTTATGCTTGTGTTGGATCTGGTTAAATCTACATGTTCTTTTCTTAGAAGGATTAATGTGGGAAATGAATTATGCCTATTTCTGCTTTATGGCATAGTAGTTGTGTCTTTGAGGCAATGTGAAGAAATTAAAATCACCGAAGGCACTACTGTTCTTAGATGTTTCTATCTGAGATGACCCCGATTTTCCCAACATGTTGTGCAGGCTTTCCCCTTATATAGATGTTTGGTGCTTTCTACACCTGCTTGTTTTATCAAGGAGTTTGAGAGTTTGTCTCGTTAGTTTCTTTGGTTTGGTAATCTTCTGCATAGGAAGTGGAGTTTGGTTAAGTGGGATGCCACCTGCAGGCCGAAGGAGGAAGGTGGGCTTGGTTTATGTCAAATAGACTTGAATGGCAAGGCTTTGGTGACTAAGCTATATTAGCGTTGGTGTACTCAAAAGCATCAAATTTGGGCTAAAATCCTTTCTTGGAAATCTGGGTATGGTACTGTAAGAGAGGGGGACCACCGCATGCAAGACCCCAGGTCACGGAGGGTCAAGATGCGAGAGGTTACCCTAACTTACCTCAGCTAAGTGTAATGTTTGGAAATGCGAGGCGAGAGTAACAAGGACCTCGAGGCCTCTCATTTACTCTACATACCCGAAACACATGAAAGGGCTAGGTGAGCCATTTTTTAGGTCTAACACTACGCCTCAGGAAGCTCTCTTTCTGAGGACAAAAGTGCGGTCTCTGGACATCAGTGCGGCGTGCTAGCGTCCGTACGACCAAACAATAGTGAAGACGAGGTCAAACCAATAAAACTAGCTAACAACCTAGTTGATTAACTAAAGGGCCAGGATGATGTGATTAAGTAAATGAAATACTCTTTAATATTATAAAGCAAATATGCAAGAGTGAAGAGAATAAGGAGAATCTCACCAAGGAATTCAAGAAGCATGTACTCCACCTCCACCAAGAGCACTCAAGGCTGCTTGGGGGAGAATATGAGAGTACTTGAGCCTCTACAACAATGGTGTGGTCCCAAACTTTCTCTACCGAAGTGATGGAGTGTTGCTTTGGCTGCAATGGAATGCTTGAGAGCTTGAGAGCTTGAGAGTGAGTGCAAGAGTATGGAAGAAGCTTGTGAATCTAGTCAAGAAGTTAGAATGCATGTTGAAGAGATGAATTTAAAGGAGGATTGGAGAAAAACAACCATATGTGGGTCAGTTAGCTAAAGGGGGCGTTACAAATTCACCTCCAATGAGAAGAGTAACGCCTCTGTAGGTTCAGCCACAGGAATATGCCAGGGACATAAGCGCGCCACACAGATGTTTGCACGTCGCGTGGGCGTCCCCGACAGAAATGCCTCCACTAACGCTCAAAACAGGCACCAAGTGGGATGCAAGCAATGGGCTTAAGTGGAATTAAGCCTTTGAACTTGGTTTTCTAAGGTGGATAAAGGCAAAAAGGGGATTTGCACATGGGGTGCAAATTCACTCTTATACATTTTTCCCCCACTTTAGCAAGCACGAATACTGATGAGTGCTTGGTAAAGTAGATCAAGAAAGAGTAGGGTTAGAAATGTATACCTGAACTATCGAAGAAGCAAACCTCGATCTGGCGAACCTGAAGGTGCAGGGAAAGCAAAGGTCTCCATAGTTGCTCGGAACTATGAAGTTGGGAAAAACAAAGCGCCTTATAGGCCTACGAACCTGGAAGGAGGCAACCCCCAAGATCTCTCACATGAAGGAAGCCCCGTGAAGTAAGCACCTTACAGGCCCACAAACCTGCAAGGAAGGTATCCCCCAAAAACTCTAGCATGAAGGAAACCCAAAGGAAGCAGACTCCGTAGAGTCAAGAAGCAGCCAAATAGGCAAGTAAGTAGACAGTTGCGTAGACCGTCGATGATTCATAAGTTTTTCAAAGGGGTCTCTCCAAAAGGAGAGGGCTCCACTCAAGGGATGCGCTATTTGAAAGGTGAGGTCTAGTCAAGCTGCCCCCAAGCTAGACATGAAGATATAAAATAGGTCTAGTCGGGTTGCCCCCAAGCTAGACATAAAAAGGGAAATGGAATAAGTCTAGTTGGGTTGCCCCCAGGCTAGATGTGAAGGAATCCATTTGAGGTAAATACTTTCAGAGAAGGGTCCCTTGGGAACCTATCATGAAAAGGGATCCACTCAAGGGACACATAATTCGAAAGCAATTGTTCTTCTTTTCTCAAAGTGATCTATTATCCAGGAATCCTTTCGAAAGATGTTCACTTCATTAAGGAATTTGAAAGGAAGGATATGCCCCCATGCGAGGGGAAGATTAAAGTTGTCTCCACTTCAAAGGAAGGTCTTTGAGTCATTATTTTACGAACTCGTGATGAATGAAACACATTCCGTTAGGGTTCCAAGTTGAGAATGCGATTCCAAAGAAAAAAATTGTGCAAATTTTTGAGAAAAGATTCATTGACAACTAATGCATTTTCTGAAAATCAAAATGTTAAAGAGAAGGCATTTTCACACATGAAAGGGACAACTCAAGTAAAGAAGAGAGAAAGATAAAAGGATAACAAAAGAAAGAGAAAAAATATAGACAAAGGGCACTGGGGGATCTAGTTTAGTGGGGTCAGATCTGTCCAAGCTCATAATAATAGGTAACCGCAATGCAAGGGGAAAGATCATCAATCCCCAACTAGATCAGGAAGAATGCATGAGAAGATAAAGTAAAAATAAAAAATTGGGTCAACATGGAAGGGAAGCCTAAAGCTCCCAACATTTTGCATCGTCCCCAATTTATCAAAAATCAAGCACAAACATGGAAGAATAATGATACAAATAGAAGAAGGTTTACGACACAAAAACCACACCTGTATCCAAGCACCAACGAGGGTGATGAAGGTCATCCAGGCACACATAGTACGAGCATGGGGGACACATTACAAAAGACACGCACACACACACAAGATCAAGAAAAGGGGCCTCCTCCTAACATTGATCAGCCAAGAGGTCGTCCACTTCCCAATCTAGATCCTCATAAGGGAAACAAGGACAAGCCTGCAATGGTGGGATGTTAAGAGGAGGAGCATCCAACCTTCTTGCAACAAGGGCCAAGGAAGAGGGCCCCTCGAGGTCCTCTCCATCGAGATCTTATGGAGTCAAAGTCAACGATTTTGTGAAGATCACTGATAAGGTCAGAACCTCATCCACAGAGTTAAACATACACCCCACAGGAGCGTCATGTCTAACTTTAGCAGATGGAGCAGGCTGAGCCTGAGATTCATTGCTAGGTTCACCGAGTGACTCAGGAGCGGTGACAAACTCAGGGGAAGTCGGGACTGGTTCTGTCACTAGGACAAAACAAGTCATCACAGGACCACCTTGTGAGGAAGGTGGGCTCCTCTTATGTCCTTCATTGCTAGAAGGACCACTCTCCACCTCTTTCTTCACCAGAGGAGACGAGATCCCCATAGACGAGGTTAGAGGTGTAGAGGAAGAGGAGGAAAGAACCGCAACGAATACAACTAAGGTATTAACCATATCCACGGGCTTTTGGAAAGGCTGGATATCCAGAACAAACATCAACAAAGGCGGCTCCGCTGAAGGAGCGATGAACACTTGTACCCATTTAGTGTTAGGTGCATTCGTACTCGCAACGGAAGCCGAGATCAGTATAGGACCAAACTGGATAGAAGCAAGAGGAAGGGAGGAGGAAGATGGTGTAGGAGGCCCTGAAGCAGGGGTGATAATTTCTTCATCCTTCCTTTGCAAGGCGGCCTGCTCAGCCAAAAGAGCCTTTTGCCAGCACTTGCGTTCGTGCACAAGTTAGTTTCTACAACTCTTTGAGTTAGAGGTTAGGATTTGCAAAGAGACAAAAGGTTCTTGCTCAACCATGGGAACGTGCACCTCATCTATTTCTGGTGGAGGGATAGGTTCCTGCACGGGAGCAGGAGGAATAGGCTGAGGAGCGACAGGAGGAGTCAAATTGAGAGCCTCAACAGCAGGCCTCTTTTCGCTCATTGCCTTAGGAGTAGGAGCAGTAGGAGGCCGCAGGGGTTGAGACAAAGAGGAATCTCCTTGGGAGGCCTTCTTCCTATTATATTGAATGAGTCTAGGTTCCGTCGGCAGAACAAGAAGTTCAAAAGTAGGATGCTTAGGCTTTTGCCAATCGGGCACCATAGGGTTCTCCTGCAAATGGGGAGCAGGACCTGATGGTACCTTAGCTGGGTGAGAAGAAGTTCCAGACTGACCAGCGGAAGAGGAAGAAGGAGGATTGCGAGATCGCTTCTCTTCTTCCTTCTTTCATGCCTTAGTAGCATCGTTGTCAGCTTTTAAGCAAGCCCTATGTGAAACAACATAAGGTGACAGAGGGTATCTCACTTTCGGCCTTAGCCGCCCCTTCTTATAGTTTTGATATGTTTGGTGCAGAAGGTCCGTTCTAGGTGGGAGAGGACCAACGGGCGTAGGCCAGGAGTGGTCCAAGGAGTAGCTACCATGTGCAACCAACGGTCTATAACTGGTGTCATGGATTACATGCACAAAGCCTCCGTGGATAAATTTTAGACATTTATGCATGACAGAGGGTACCGCATTCATCGCCACTAACCAAGGGATACCCAATTTCACCCTAAAGAGTTTAGACCCAGGGATGATATCAAACAAGAGTTTCACAGACTTAGATCCAACTAAGACTAATAGGACAATACTACCCAAAGGGGGTATAGAAAGCCCGTCATGTGTGCATATGGCACTCACAGGAGCATCATACCCATCCTTGTGTAAGAAGTTTATTAGCATAATATCCTCTGTTATTATGTTCACTTGTGATGTTGGATCAATGAGAACATCTACTACGATGTTTCCATTGATCCGCGTAGGAATGTAAAGAGGAGACAGTTCCTTGTTAAAGCCCATCAACATGTCTTGTGAAGTGAAAGTTATACCAGTACTACTATCCACAGGCTGCGTAGAGGGAATGGGTTGGTGCAATAAGGAAGCCATCATGCACACTATGCAATTCTTTCATAGAGTCCCTAAAGGTTAACGGATAAGACAGTGACCCAAATAAGGTTTTGTCGTGCAATACCTTTGGAACCTTCTGACTACGCCAACTAGGGGTCATAGGCTGGGTTGTAAGGTGACAACCTCACAACACTCTCACCTACAACACTCCTAGAGTACGAGGAAATGAACTGTCAGGATTGCAAGAACGAAACCAAAATGGTTCATGTCGGGTTCACCAAAAATGTAAGAGGGGGACCACCGCGTGCAAGACCTTAGGTCACGGGGGGTCAAGATGTGAGAGGTTTCCCTAACTTACCTTAGCTAAGTGTAATGTTTGGAAATGCAAGGTGAGAGTAACGAGGACCTCAAGGCCTCTCAGTTACTCTGCAGACCTGAAACATAGGAAAGGGCTAGGCGAGCCAATTTTTAGGTCTAACACTACACCTCAAGAAGCTCTCTGTTTGAGGACAAAAATGTGGTCTCTGGATGTTAGCATGGCATGTTGGCATCTCAAAAGTGCGTTGCATCCGTACAACCAAACAACAGTGAAGACGAGGTCAAACCAATAAAACTAGCTAACAACCCAGCTGATTAACTAAATGGCCAGAATGATGTGATTAAGTAAATGAAATTATCTCTAATATTATAAAGCAAATATGCAAGAGTGAAGAGAATAAGGAGAATCTCACCAAGGAATTCGTTCACCAGCTAATCCTTCGAGAAGCATGTACTCCACCTCCACCAAGAGCACTCAAGGCTGCTTGGGGGAGAATATGAGAGTATTCGAGCCTCTGCTGCAATGGCGTGGTCCCAAACTTGCTCTACCGAAGTGATGGAGTGTTGCTTTGGCTGTAATGGAATGCTTAAGAGCTCGAGAGTGAGTGCAAGAGTATGGAAGAAGCTTGTGAATCCAGTCAAGAAGTTAGAATGCATGTTGAAGAGATGAATTTGAAGGAAGAATGGAGAAAAATGACCATATTTGGGTCAGTTGGTCGAAGGGGGCGTTACAACTTCACCTCCAATGAGAAGAGTAACGCCTTTGTAGGAATATTGCAGGGATGTAAGAGTGCAACGTGGATGTCTACATGCCACACGGGCATCCCTGACAGAAACACCTCCACCGACCCTCAAAACAGGCGCCAAGTGGGATGCAAGCAGTGGGCTTAGGTGGAATTAAGCCTCTAAACTTGGTTTTCTAAGGTGGATAAAGGCAAAAAGGGGATTTGTACATGGGGTGAAAATTCACTCTTATACAGGTAGAAAGTATTGATGTGCCCTGCTTCAGTTTATTGGGGAAGGGTTCTATGATTTGGGGTACTCTTAAAAGGGGTGCCAAGCTAGTTAAACAACAATTATTTTGGATTTGTAATAGTGGTCAAGGTGCTCTCTTTTGGTATGATTCGTGGGATGGCCATCCTCCCATTTTGACTAGTCACCCTCATTTACAGAATTTATGCAGGCAGTTTCTTGATGTTGGCTAGAGTTGTGTGGTGGATTTTAAAACACATCAAGTGTTGGGGCAGACTAGTGCATTTAGATGAAAGGATCTGCAGGAGTGACCCCCTGGGGGTTCACCTGAGGACCGTAGGGAGCTTGTGGATATTTTGTATTGTTAGATTTGTAATTCTCTTCCTAGAGGTGATGTGTTGGCTTGGGGTCTAGATTTGAAAGGTAAATTTTTTGTTGCTTCAAGATATCATGCGCTAGATAAATAGTTGTTCAGGAGCTCTAGGGTTGTGTGGTGGAAGCAGGTTTGGAATAAATTTTCCTGGTTGAAGTGCACCTTTTTCTCTTGGTTAGTGGTGCAAGGAAGATGCCTTACCTGGGAAAATCTCTGGAAGCGTGGTTTTCATGGTCCTTCTATGTGTGTCTTGTGTGCTGGGCATGAGGAGAATTCTTCGCACCTTTTCTTTTATTGTCCCTTTGCTAGAGAAATCTGGAACTACTGGTGGTTGCTTTAGAGCTTGCCATGTAGGCATTCCTCTTCGTTGGAGGACTTTTGGAGAAGCCTGGGAATCCTCCAACTAAGACTTCTTTTCTGCACATTGCATGGGTTATTGGCCCTAGTATGATAATTTGGCACATTTGGCTGGTACACAATTGTGGGATTTTTTTTTTATAAGAAGTTGCTTGTGGGACATATTTGGTTGAGAGTTATGGGGGTCTTACAGGAGACTATGGCTGTTAAGTGTGATTTGCCTATTCCTGTTGATCCCAGGGATTTTGGGGTGGTCAGCACTCTGGGTCTTTTCGTAGGTGATAGGGAAAGTTGGCGTCCTGCTCACCAGAGGGTGGTTGGGAGCGAGTTCAGCGTGTTGTCATTGATGCCCCCTAGCTCTGGGAGTGCTAAAAAATTAATACAGATGGGTCTTCTAGTGGTAATCCTAGGCATGCTGGCAATGGTGGTATTGGCGGGGACATTTCGGGAGTGGTGATTTTTTTCTTTTCTACTTATAAAGGGTAGCATACTAATAATTTCATGGAGGCTTTGGCTATTCTTCAGGCGTTAGAATGTGCTTGTGTGCTGGGTTGGAGGAGAATTTTTTGTGAATCTAATTCTCAGGTTGTTATTGATATGCTTAATAGGGGACATTTGGATGAGGTTAGTTGGCAGTTGGCAGTTGTGGTCAAGTAAATTACTGCTCTGAGTGGGGGTTTGGATTCTATTACCTTTTGTCATGTTCCTCAGGAATGGAACAAGGTGGCTCATGGTTTGGCTAGATGGGCGTCTGAGCGGATGGGAACTTGGAATGTGTGTGATTGGGGTAGCCTTCCTAGGGATTTATCCCCTGTTCTCAAAGATCTAGTTATGGAGGATATGAGGTGTTATTTGAGTGTATCTTGACTTTGTGGACTTGCTTTTTGCCCCTTGTGGGATTCTATTCTTTTTTGTAATGCTTTTTTGATTTAATAAAGTTTTTACCCCTCTTTTTATTAAAAAATATCCTTTACCCAGATTGGATTTTTTAAATAAATATATATTTTAGATAATCACCTTACTAGTCAAAAAGGTGTACAATGGCCAAAGATTCATAACAAGATATTTATATGGCCTTGAAAATCTTTGAAAAACATATAATAGAATATAATAGCCATTTATTTTCATCACAATGTAGGCTTTTAAGTTTTATATTTTTTTTAGAATGGTGAAATTCTTCTTTTAAGATGCTTCTATTCTAGTTAGTGTAAATTGTAAGTTAACTTCCTATTTTCTAAATTACAAAGGTCTATTAGAAAATGTTGTCCTATTGTTCTCTCTTTGCTTGTTATTGTTGCAAAGGTATTGTATATTGTTTTGAGGCATTCTTCTCAAGTGGTCCTTTATTGCAAGTATGAGCAATTGGTGTTGTCATTGATATTAACAAGCTTGTGTTGTCATTGATGAGCAAAAGATTGTTGCAAGAGGCTTGTGTTGTCATTAATGAAAATAAGATTGTTGCAAGAGTATGTGTAATTGTTGGCATTGTCTATGCTGTTGCATTAATGATGCTTTGATTAGTTGCATTATGTTGTCATTAGTAAGCTACTGGTATCAACCTCTAGTGTTGCTTTGATAAGGTTCTGCCTATGGATGTATGGTTGAGTTGCTAGGTTGCAGTTGGTTTTGTAGTGTTGAAGAAGTACTAAAGATGATGAAGATGTGTCTCTGGTGCTTGGTTTCCAAGTGCTTTTGAGAAAGTTCGATAAAAAGAGGAAATAGTGAGTTGCAATGTTGTTTTGGGTCACAGAGTACTGTTCTAGTGTTGCTTTGCATTTCTTCTAGGTTGAAGATCTACCTGTGTGTTTTAGATATGTTGATCAGAGGTGTTATATCCAAAATTTGGTGTGTTGGATCATTGTGCAAAAGAAGTTGTGTTCACCAGTGTGTGAACTATGTATTGCAAAGGTGTCTGGGAGAAATGTTTTTGCTCCGTGTTTCTCCATAGTTTGGTTTCAAGTCTTGCAAATTTGAAGGTGTGTTGATAGTGTTGGTATCTCTTCAGTTGAATTTGTTTGTGGTTTGGTGCTTCGAAAGTTGGTCTCTTGAGTACTTAAGTGTCAATGGTGTTAACAAAGGTTCAACTAACCTTGGGTGTTTACACTACTTGCAAAATTTGTGGAAGCGTGGCATGGCATGCATGAATGGATTTAGGTCCTAGCTAAGGTTTTTTGTGGTTCACCTTCATTCTTTTCTACCACGAGAATGTTATGGTGCCAACCTAATTTAAATTTGCACGGTTGAGGTGCATATCTAACCTTGGAGAATGTTTTCAATATTGAAGATGATATAAATATGAGTTGAGTTGTTGAGGGATGTGAAGATAGATGAGGATGATGCAAGTGATGCAAATTGCAAAGTTGTAGGGTGCGAATTTGTAAAGTGCAGTGTGAACTTTCATGTGTTAGATTATTGAATGCAGTGAGCAGAAGGTATCTACAATTCTTTATAGAGACTGTGAAGGTGTTGGTGATGTTGTGGTGGACTTTTTCTATTGCTTTGAGATGAATTTCTCATTGTAACAAAATTATTCTCTATTTTCTTTTCTATTCTGGTAGTGAGCCTTTGATAGTGTGCCTTTCTTTCTTCTAGGCAATGTGCCCTCCGACAGTGAGCCCTTTTGTAGTCAGTGTTGATATTACTTTATATTGTGAGCTAATCCTCACCATGGTTTTCCCCATATTGGGTTTTCCACATAAATCTAGTGTTCTCTTGTGTATGGTGTTGATTGTGTTTCAATTTCTATTATTTACTTTTGATGCTAAATAATTAAGGGTTAATTGAATGAATGTGGATCTGAATGTTTATGAGGTTTTTAAAGTTTTAAGGTACAACCGATTCACCCCCCTCTCAATTGTCTTGTGCATTCAACAACCTCCACTAAAAGGTCTAATTATTTCGAATGATAAACCTTTGTTAGTGTGTCAAATTGTTAATGATTGATTTTTTCCTTCCCTAAATTTTAATAATTTACATTTCAAATTGCATTTTTATTATTTTGTTTCTAGTTTAAAATTTGCTATATAAACAGATAAGTCATTCTTATCTAGAAATAACACCACTTGACTAGTTTGTAGGGAGAGCATGAGAATGGGGAAAAATAAATAAGTTGGTAAGATATTTGAAAACACCAATTTATCTTGCATCTTCTCTAAAGGATATGTGGACACGAGTGTTGCATAAAATTGGGAATAAGTGATCTGAATAACAATTTAATATGCTTTTATTAGGTAGATTTCAAGTTTACAAAAACGTGTTGTCTTCCCTTAATTTCGATTTACTTTTCTTCTTCATCATTGAATTAATCTTCACACATGAATAAGTTAAACAAGTTGATATGGGATCTTCTATGGTTATAAGATAAAAGTTAAAAAAGAGGCATGCAACTAGTTGGGATATTTATTGAAAACCTTAGGAAGGTTGCATGGGGTTTTAAAATATGTTTCTATAAGGTGTATCCTTGACTGCTAAATGGGTTTTGAGATCCTTACAAGGTGCAAAACCATGATTTTTTTTGTTACAAATAACATTTGTAGAGGATATCCTAAGGGGAATCCTAGAGGAGTGAGATAAATATTATGGATACCCTTTTTGATAGTTTTAGAGCTCATGTTAGTGAGATCCTTGTTTTTATATCCATTTGAAAAGCTTAGGAATTGGAAGGAATTCATGCGATAAATTTTGATATAAAGAGTATTAGGGATGGTCCTTTTGATCCTTTTAGATATTTTTTGTGGTCCCTTGAATACAAGAATAAATCTCTTGCTCTTCAAAGAGGATGTTCTACATTCAAGTGTTTCAATAAAGGGAATACTATTTTTGTACTTATTATTTATGATAATTTTTGGTGTGTCAAGAAAATATTAGAATTACTAATTAGTTATGTGAGGCTCAAAAAATTATTTGTCCTATGATTAAAAAGGCTATCGACAATTATTGTCTAGTGCTAGATAAGAGTTATGATATTATGTTCTGGTATAATTTTTCTTGGAAGTGGGTTGGAAAATTATTGGATAGTACTATTAAAAATGTGCACTTTATGCTTTCTAAATGTATTGATCTACAATTTTATTCTAATTATGTTGTTGGATTGTTATAATGAAGCTTGTTGGATTGCTATAAGTCAAAGTTGTGGTTGGTGTCTATTGAGCCCCAAAGATCTTCTTTTAGATGGTTTATTTTACTTAAAAAAATTCGTATTTGTAAAAACTATCTATTATGTGTCCCATAAGTGTCTCACATATGACATGGTAGAATCTAAGAATTATTTATTTTGTGACTACACTTATTCTAAGAAAGATTAGGATCATATTCTTCTTATGTCGGGTAAATGGGTTGGGAAAGCTTGTAGATCTTGGTTTCATGTTTTATTTGGTTATACTAGTTTGTCCAAAATTTAAAGTCTTATTTTCATGAACGAATAGCATTCATTATTTCAATATAGGCATTATGGTTTCTTTGGATAAAAACATGCACATTTTTTAGGATTATTTTAGGGACCTTATGTTCTTCTCTAGATAAATTATTGGATTGTCAATACCTCATTGTAAGTCAATCTATATGTATCCAAATTAGAGGATTCAACAAAAAAGATGCTTGAACAAGGAATAGGCAAAGGCAAAAATAAGGTGTTAGTGCATCTTCTAACTCCTTTCTTGTGATGCCTAAAATTGGTCTTGTTAGCTATGATGGTGTTCAATCAATGTTTTTTTCATAAATTGGTTGAATAAGTCTGTATTCTCCTTAATAAGCCTAAGAAAAATATCATGGATCTCAATGAAAAGATTTTGTTGATGTCAACAAGGATAAGGGCAATGGCTCTTAGTTTGAGTGTTATATTTTGGATAACCTTGTTGTCATGATGAATTTAATGCTAGTTTATTTTTTCTACATTATACATGTTTCAATTGAATATTTACATTAGCCTTATATACTTCATATTGATGGAAATAGTTTAAGTTACATATTATGGGTTATTTTTAGATTACTGGCTACATTTTGATGGCTTGTAGAGATAATAGTAATAAAATGAGTGTACTAAACACATTAAACAAATTGGGTGAGAATGCTAAACTGATGGAATTCATTTTGGTTTTACGTAAATTTATGTTTGAGTTTTATATAGCATTAGAGGGTGTCTAATTGGTATGATGATTTATTAGTTTGATCATATAGATAGGTAATTTTTGCTCAATGATGGTATGCCAAATTTCTATAAGGTAATATTTTGTTTTATATATCAACTTCAATTATATATACCATGGGTAGTCAATAAGATGACATCCTTATATATTGAATTTATAAGTTGCTTCTACAAGGTTATAAGTCTATGCAACTTCTTTTAGACATAGTTCATTTTTGTCTAATTTAGCTATAACCTTTAATTAGAGATAGTTAACTTGCATAGCTTTGTGGTTGACTATTTTATATTGGAATTGCAATCTATATTGTATCTTTTGGTTCTTGGTGAATATATTTTACTACTATTGCTACTCATGTTACTCTTAGTGAGATATATTTTATAATACTCTATAAAACTATTTATCTTCAAATTATATTTATAGACTTAATACTAAAAAAAATTACAACACACTTAATAATTATAATTTTTTAATTTTAAAGAATATTTTATTAATTCTTAATTTTCTAAATTATATATTTTTAATTAATGACATTGGAATAAAAGATACTAGCAATTATATCAATAAAAGACGTTAAAATAATTTAAAAATTTACTTCATAATTTTATTATTACACAACAAGGTAAGGACTAATGAATGCACAATAAAAACAATATTCTATATCACACCCTATATATATCAATTTTAAATGTATTTTTATTTAGGGAATAATTTTTTCTTGTTAGAAGGATAAACATTTCAACATGATCTCATCACTTATGATTTTTATTTATTATGTGAATATTTTTCTAATTCAACCTCATTCCTTATGGTGACAAATCTTTATACTCACAACAAGAATTAAAGACATAATATTTTCACAGTCCATATTAGTAAGTGCAATGTATTCTTTTGAATTTAACTGTATAATTTTTTTTAACATTGATATTTCAGATCACACTACACAATCCATCATTCATCTTGATGATGGATCATGTAGTGTGATATGAAACATTGATGTTAAAAAATCTCATACAATTAAATATAGAAGCATACATTACACTCACAACAAGAATTATGCAAGTATTCTCACAAGTAGACCAACAACCAATTGACATAGTGAATAAATCTATTATATCATATTATATTGGTGAATTTTGTATACCCATGCTAGTTTCCATTTAGTTTTAGGTCCATTTTGATGGCATTTGTTAATATAACTATGTATTGACAAATGACACACTCTTGTGCAAAGTTGGGCTCATCTCTAATCTTTTATATATCTTTATTTACACATACTTCCATGCATTTGATTTATTCTTGGCTTATTGTTTGTGTAAAATCTCATATATTCATTATTATTAGCCATTTATTACACCCACCATTAGGCCTATAGATACTCAACCCTGTCTTGAGATTTACACCTCCTTATTTAGGGTCAATGTTGTGATGCATAGGTTTCATCCTACACCATGTAGAATTGGCCCTTGAAATTCAAAAACTCAAAAGTAAAATTTTGTTGACTCTCACCTTTTCACTAGCCACTATGAACCAACTTGGTACATGTTTGCATGATTTATTGGCATATCTTGGTATTTCAAGACAATCATTTGTGTATTTAAACATGTGGAGGAATACACAAAATCATAAGCATTGCAAAAGAGAAATCATTCCAAGAAAAATTTGATTTGGAGCACTAAAAAGAACTAGAATTGCATCAAAATCATCTAAGAAAACTACATGTTTGAGAGCGTGTCTTTGATATTTGCCTATGATTGTAAAACTAGTCTAATCAATGGGTTGACTTAGAAGAACTTGACCATTGTGATCCAACAGTCTTCCTAAGGTATTTTTTAATATTGCAAGTCCTTACACATCAATATACACCAAAGTTTGAGGTGATACCATTTTTAGTAGCCAACTAGTTCAAATCTATGCATTACAAATCAAATCCTTATGAAGGTCATTTCTATAACACTTGGGATCAAATTTGTAACATGTAAAATTAATTTGCCAAATTCAATTTTTATTGTTCTTCTTCCAATATATATAAGAAGTTACAATTCTAAAATATTATTCAAAAGTTACATTGAAAACAATAAATTGTTTATCTATTAACTTGCCAAAATCAATTATATATTTTTATTTCTATATATTTTCGAAATCGATTACATAATCTATCACAATTATATTATAAATAAATTGATTAACATATTCATTAAAATCTAATCTTAATTAAAAAATCTATTTATTTCTTATAATCATATTAAAAAAATAAATTCACAACTCAAAACCAATTCATTTTTTAAAATATGTGTACCGCTAATAAATATACTATTTAAATTAAAAAACCAGGCCAAAAGACGACAAAATCAGCATAATAAATTTCAAATAATATCCTTTAAATTATTGCGTAGGATTCTTAGCCACCATAATTAACTTCTAAAATTGTTTAGGAAAGCCTCCTCCTCAAACAATTTACGAGCCCCCCTTTCCACAGGATTATCTCCTATATTAGCCAGGTAGCGTGGAAGAAGACAGCTTCCCCTTTCTGGTTAACTGTATTCACAACTTCAAACCCCTCGCCTGTGTAGAATAGACCAGCAATAGCAATGGCTTCATGTTCAACTTCCACACCAATTTGTTACTTTCCTCCATCTTCAGCGGGAGCAACTGCACTAACAAGACCAACCGTCCAGTCCGTCTCCATTTCACTGCACGGGAGGTCGTATAAAAGGGGCCTTTCACTTTCTATAATGCCCACACAGTTTTTTTCCCCAAAACCAGGTTCGTCTTTTACAATTTGCTATATCATACTTATTTTCTTTTTCCTTGTGTTGCTGCTCTTATAAAACAAATATATGACATGCCAAAGGGTTTCTTGTTCCTTTGAAATTAGCAAACACAGCAGACTTAACTGGTATGGACTGCATTGCAAAGAGCCTTGGTTTTGCTTAGATATATATGGAGTTTGAATCTATAGAGTGAGAAACTGAGCAAATATGAATTTGAATTTAGGGACTTGGAAATATAACTCTGTTAATGAGTTTTGGGAATCTCGTAATAACAGAAATTAGGGTAAATAAAAGTTCATGGGCACTTTTAAGCTTTTATATTTATTTCAGCCATTGCTTATTCCACTGCCCAATGTATCAAAGTTAAATGATGGCACTCAAAACAAGGGTTGCTTTCCACATCCATTCTTAATGAAATTATCGATAAATACTGGTATCTACTCTGTTTTCACTATTTTGTGAAAGATCTGTTTGGATGCAACTGTGTTCAATTCAATTGAAAAAGGGTATCTGAAGACTTTGAGCAAAGAAAAGAAAACTTTTTCGAATTTATTTCTGAGCTTCAGAGAGGCTCATTCCTTGTTGGATACTGCAATAGCTCTCAGTCATCAAAATGGATAAATAAATTATCTCTATGAAAATTTAGTCCTAAACTGATAGAGCTTTAAAGAATAAAAGTGGTTCTCCTACAGTAGTTTAAAATGAGGCTGACTACTCTTGATTGGGCACAATATATTTATAATCATTTAAAAAAATGCTAAGTACGAGCTATTTACGACGAGAAGCATACCTATAGTGGCAGCCAGGTGTGGAGTGGAATGGCATGAATGCGTTAACAAAAATTATTAAAGAGCTGACATATGAATGAATGAATGAGGGATTTTAATGATGTCCACGAGACCAAAAAGTCTAAGGGACCGAGAACCACAAAACTACGGAGTCTCCAAATTCTTTTCGATGTTGGATCTTCTACTATGAATTTTGATCAGAAAACTAGCAGTCTTGATGATTTTTTCTTCGTCAAATGGCTCGTGCAGGTTGCTGATCTTCAAATTGCCTTCATATTGACTACGGATATCCTCATAAGCCGTGCACTCCATGATAAAATGCCATTTGGTCTCCACCACCCCTTTGCTACAAAACATGCAAATTCTATCCTCCCACGCTTCCTTAGGTATAGTCCACCTTCCAGTTTCACACCTCAAATGATGCAACCCGGTCCTCAATTGAGCAATTAGCAACTGTGTTTTACCCTTAATAGCAGTTCCTAAATAAGTTTTATCTTCATGCTCCCAAGTTGGGTTGAACTCTTTGACATAGTGAGCTTTCTTTTGCCCAATCTGCTTTGTCCACATGGCAGCCAAGAACTTTTTTGTGACATACTTTTTAATTTCCTCATTGGTGTTAGGACAGTCATGCAAGTTGATGTCCCACTTGCTCAACCAATTGTTATTTTGTTTCATCCATGTTTTCTTCTTGTGGCCTAAAACCTCCTTCACAACCACTTTGGGCCAACGGTGGTTATCCATGTTCTCAACCTTCTTTAAATAATTTAGCAAGCGAGTTATAGCCGACTCCTCCAAAGGCAAGGTTCCCGATTCAACCAAGAGAATTTCATAAGGGACCGTGGTTTTGACTTTGAGGTTGCAAGTGATCATATGTTTTTGGATTCTTTCTAGTTGTCTCCATCTGTACTTTGACATGCTGCTGCCCCAGACTTTGCAGCCATAGAGAACCATCGGCGTGACCAGCAAACCAAAGAGAGTTTTCCTGGTCTTCCAATCCCAAAGCTCAGCTTTCCTGCACCTGTTTTGAAGTAAGAAAGAAGCTTTCCAACCCCCTTGTATCCTTTTTGTTCTACTAGTCTCCCAGCTAAGCTTATAATGAAAATCAATCCCAAGGTATTTGTATTCTTTCACTATCTCCAAGGGGCTGCCTTCAAAAAGAAAGTTATTTTGATTCCTTTTCTTCTTTAGGGAGAAGATCATGATTTTGGTATTGATAGTGTTCACTTGCATTCCCACTTCTTGATAGAAAAGGTCCAAGGCCTTCAAAAGACCCCTCAAACCATGGGCAATTTTTGAGATTAAGATAAGATCATCTGCATATAGCAACAACTTCACCACATAACCCGCCAACTGAGTGCCTCCCTCACCAATTTCATTTAACCAATCTTCTAGTTTATCAATGTATAGCCCAAAAAGAGTGGGGGATAAAAGACAGCCCTGTTTGACCCCAATATCACTGCCAAAACATTTAGACATACCTTCATTTGTTTTGATTTTAGCTCTAACCTGCTCATAAAGTCTATGCACTGCAGCCCTATATTTCTTTGGTATATTTAGCTCATCCATTCTATTCCAGAGTTTGTCTCTAGGCACCGTATCGAAGGCTTTTTTAAAATCAACAAAGCAACAAAAAGCTTCTTTCACCCTGAGTATCCCATATTTTTTCAATTAGGTGCCTAAGAGTGATGTAGTGGTTAATTGTAGAGTATTTAGGCCTAAAACCAACCTGCCCCTTTGCTCTTTTTCCTTCTTTTTCCGCCCAGCTGCTGATTCTACGCTCTAACATGCTCCCAAAAAGCTTGCCAAGAATAGGATTCACCATGATAGTGCGGTAATTAGATGGGTTATTGATATCACCACTTTTGTAGAGGGGGATGACGACACTAGTTGTCCATTCCGATGGAAAACCATCACGGGTGACATCATTAAACATCCTTTTGATGTGTGGAGCAAGGATTTCAACTCCCCACTTAAAAAATTCAGCTTGCAGCCCATCTATGTCCAGCGCTTTCCCATTTGCTAAATTCTTTATACCTTGTTTAATATCTTCAATCGTGAAGAGTTCCATGGATGTGTTAACTATGGGAGGAGAATTCTTCCCTTGGGTCCTTTCATAAAGACACTTTGCATAATCTAACCATTGCATACCTGTTATGTTATTCTGAATCTGTTTTCTCTTTTGTTGTAACTCTCTCCAAAAATGAAATATTCCCCTTACTTTTTTTCCCCGAAATTAGACACACAAACTAGCATCAAACCACTGATTAGCGTTAGCTCCAAATGCAAATTAGCATGGAAAGTAACTCTAACCAAGAATATTCACCAAGATCCCAATGTGGGCGAGGTGATAGCATATGGTCAGAGGATCATTAGGTATAAATTGAACTGAAATTACAATTCATCTGTTGATGCAGGCATCCACAAGCAGTGGGAATACTCCACTTATTCAGTGGGTGAGATTATTACATTATTAAGGTGGCAAGCCAGCCATTAAATCCTCTCTTCCACTTATTTCGTGGTGGGAAAACAGTCCACACAACCACTTATTTTGTGGGGGGAATTTACAAACAAGAAATATGTTTATTCTAAAACTCAACCACTCAATTGTGGGAGTGTAATCAAGTATAAATTGCAGCAATAAAATGAAATAGCCGTTAGTACTACTAACTAGCTTTACAATGAATAGAAATAGCTGTAAATAAGAGAGATAAGCTTCCAAAATGTTCTTTATCCACACTGGCGGTAAACCATCCAGGGGTTACAATGATGTGAATTAATTACAAGAAAATGCAGCAAATTAAAGAACTGAAATAGTACTACTGTTTTCAGTTTTACAATGAAAAATAACTGCAACTTTCAAGTGTTTTTACCATCATTACAATATACAATTAAAGGATGGTTTCTTCAATGAAAAACCTCTCAAATAATGATGCTAGAAGCCAAAATCAGAAAACTATAACAATCTGATATATAAATCTGCAATCTGGAAATGTCTATCAGCAATTAGAAAAACCAAACAAATGCTCACAACTTTATCAATATACCTCCAAATTGACTGAAACAAAATGCAATGGCTCTCTAGAAGGTTGACGCCCCAATTGCAATGAATAACCAGCATCAAAACTCTACTATTAATTTGGCACGAATTCCAATGTGCTCTTGAAAGGTATAGCCTGCCTGCAAGGGCAATTTTGCTTGGAAAAATCATACACATCAAAATAAAATCTGATATTCTCCAAGATTGGTCGCCCTGTGCTTAGAAAGAAAGAGAGTCAATACCCATAACCAAAATAAATTCATATCAAAAGCTGCAAATGAAAATCTACTTCAGCGGTGTAACAACCAGCAAGTACAAAACTGATAAAAATCACCAATTCCTTCACTTTGATGCTCAATATGCACTTCTGAAATGAAACACACTCCCAAAAGACCATCTAGGGAACCATAGTTTCAGGCCCGAAGAATGGAGTAAATTTGCTAAGCTTTCCCTTAGCCGGATTTTGGATTTCAAACCAGCAACATAACTTTGCTTTCCAAAACATAACATCATCAGCTCTTCACAAAACAACAATATATAAGTTTCAATTGGAAAATGAAACAATTCAAATTCCAAGAAGTCAAATCACTTCAACTTTCAAAAGGGACGCCACATTTAAGCCTTTACTTTTTTTGAAATAATAAAACATTACTCATCCTCCTTTAGGCGTCCAACTTTATATTGCAATAATGAAGCATTTATTAAATAATTAAATGCTCACATGACCCCTTATTTGTCCCCTCTTTAAAACAACATGAAGTTATCACTCCTAGGCGTGGGGTACAACTGAAAAACATGAAATTGACTTAGTATAAAACTCAGTCCAAGGAGATAACCAAAACCAACCCCAATACTGAAACTGATGGATTGCCAAAAATAGCATGATGACTTGAGCTGAAAGAAAGTGGAAACCCTAAATTTGCAAATCTGAGTAGCCTACGGATTTCTGGAAATAGGCTAAATCCAAATGAAGAGTGTATGGCCAAAATGGGGACATTACAAAAAACCTTTGGGATTGTGCTTTCCAAGAGAGATGAGCTCTTTCCTTCTTGTGTTTACATAATTTTCTTTTTTTGTTTGCACCAGCTTCTCATATTTCTTCTTGTTTTCTTTATTCAACCCATTTTCTTTCAAAGTTCTTTTGGCAGCTTTACACTCTTCATCATAACATGGGTTGGCCGGAAAAGTGTTTGTAGCCCCTTTCTTTGGGTGAGATCTTTTACAAGCAGCTAAGGCCTTATGAATTAGAGGAATCAAAAGCTTGCTGCAAATACGACCACCAATCCCATTGGCAGCTTTGTCCCCTATATTGTTCTCCATTTCAAGTAAGTGATGCTCTAAAGCAGTATTAAAGAGACCCTGATTTTCCTGATTCATGACTATTTTACCTTTAGGAATAGTTTCCTTTTGCTTGTGGTGGACCTGTTTATCATCTTGGTTGTTTGATACAATGCCAAGTTTCACAAACAGAGGTGCATGGTCAGATTTCATCTCAAGGGGACATTCTCCAATCTCAAACTCCAAAACTCTAGAAATAAAAGTTTGAGAGCAAATTACGTAGTCCACCACACTTTGGCCATTATAAGTTTTGCATGTGATATTGCCGGAAGTTGGCCAAACTTTCATGCCATTGCAAATAACAAAGTTATATAAGCTGAAAATCCCTAATAGTTCAGCTCCAAAGTGAGAAACAGTCCCATTACTGTCTTGCAATGTTCTTTCCCATGGCTGATCTTCTTCCTCTTCCAACCATAAAGGATTGTTGTTTCCTCGGTCTTCATTGTTTAGTTGAAGAAATTGTTTGTTAGTTGTTCTCACATTAAAGTCACCTAATAGAACAATTTCCCCCAAGGTGCTAAACAAAGAAATGTCCTTTTTTAAAGAGGCATATGGATCTTCACTATCTAATTTTCTCCTTTTATATATCTTAGAGTTTTGCGGAGCAAAATAACAAGCAGCTAATTTGAAGGTAACCCCATTATCTATTATTTGCAGCCATATGTATTGCTTATTTGGGTCTTCTTTCTCAACTTTTACAATTCCACCTCAACTCTCTTTAATCAAAACTATTACACCCCCATGCCCTTTGCCTGTTTCACTACTGTTATTCCAAATTGAAATTTTCTTGTAACCTTCAAAATCTAGAACTTTGCAACCTTCATGTTCGTGTGTCTCGATAAGGATAATAATATCCTTCCCTTCCGCTATGGGCCCCAAACCCGGTCCTCTTCTCCATGAATAACCTCTACAGTTCCAACTCACTATATGTAGGTAATCCCGTGGGGCCCCTAATCCCTATTTCTTGTTTGGTACACGATCGCTGATTTGAGCAACCCCATTTTTCAGCCAAGCCCACTTTCCTTCATTCCTTGCTGTTTTCACTTTCTCCCATTCTTTCCTTTGTACTTCTTGTTGAACAAAGGTCAAATCTTCGTCTAGATAGACGTGTGTTCCTTTGAGTAACCCCCTATTCCTTAGAATTGCATTTTTATCTTCTAGATTCTTCATGACAACTCTTACGTGCCTATCTCTTCCCCCCTCTATTTTCTTTCCAATTCTGTTTGCTTGTTGAATGTGCCCTGTCCACTTCAGCTCGTCTCTAAGGAAGTCTCTTGCTAAAATGTCGGTTCTCTCTTTTTCATCGATGTCCTTCAGTCCCTTGATTATAATATTTGCAGCCTTACTTTGTTTGTCCTTTTCTTCTCTTATTTGCGTCTTGATTTTCTTTTCTATGATTTCATTTTGTTTGCTTCATGATTTGATTACAACTTGTGACCATGATTTGGCCTCTTCTATGTAGTTTTTTAATTGGATTTCTTTCGTTTCCATGTCTACTAGTGCTGATTGAATCTCCTTTATCTGAAACATGTCGTCACCTTTTGTCACTTCTAACTTCTTATTATTTGTTACTTTCAGTTGATCTAATTCTTGTTTCATTTAAATCAGTTCTTGTTGCCCCCTTTCCATGTTGACTTGAAGGTTTAGGATTTGCTCTTTAAGCACCTTATTTTCTGTTTCAAGTTTGCACCTGAAAATAGTAGTTTCCTTTGCCTTGATGTCTTCACACAACCCTTTTGCTTCTAAAATCTCAAGCCTCTTTTTCATGCTCATGAGCTCTTCCACATATAAATATGATGACCACATTAAAGGTGTGGAATGAGTTATATGGGAGCAGAACAATGACATTTATGGTGGGACTGGGGCTTTTACCACTGGGTTATGATTGTTCTTGGCATGTTTATGCATTTGGGGCCATGGTGGATTTTGTGTGGGCTGGGCAAAGAATGTAGTGAGACTGTGGGGCATGGTTGGTTTCATGCATCATGGGGTTGGTGTGTAGACACAGGCAGTGGGACCTCCGTGCAGAGACTGGGCTTGTTTGGGAGGTGTGGAATGGGGGAGATCCTTGGAACATGGGTGAAAGAGGTATACAGACATTCAGGGTGGCATGGATATCATTTTTGGGACCATTGTGAACAAATGGGACGTTGAATTGATGTGGACATGGGTCTGTTTGCTGGCCCATGCTAGCATGCGTTGGAATGATTTGATTTGCCCAGATTCGCAAAAGAAAAGAACAAAAAAGCCTTAAAAAGAACAAAGAGCAGTTTCAACTCGTTTCAAACCTGTCCCTGTTGGAATGCAATCTCTGATCCACGTGACTGCCAGTTGCTACTTTGTGTCCCCTGTGCGCGGCGAGCACAAAAACCCCGCCAACAAAGACCTCCTTTCCACGAATAAAAAACTGGTTTGCACCGATTTTAGGGCCTGCCTTCCATTGCGTGGGACCCTCCTTTGCCTGCTACCGCGTGACCTTTCCCTGAGAAAAGCCCAAAGCACCTTGCTTGGAGTGACTTCACACCACAATGCAAAATTCAAAACTTCAAGGGAACATTTTAGTGAATATAGATGGAGGCAAACTTGCAGGTGGAGTGAGGCCTTCAAACAATAAAAACACAAAAACTAATAAAATGTATGGATGACATAGAAAAGTTTAATAACTCAATAAAATTATTATATTTTTGTGCATGGTAATTTTCATTTACTATAGCGAATAAAATAATTTAATGGAATAACTATACACTTTAGTAAATAAAAGAGTAGATAATATTTTAAAAATAACCATGTAATTAAATATGCAGTAAATAATTTATTTGATTTTTTTCAGAATTTTAAAAAATAAAGTAAATATTTTTCATTTAAATATATAGGTATTAAATAAAATAGCAAGTAAAATAAAGATATTTTAAATATATTTTAGTACATAGTAAGTAGATTTTATGTACTTCATAAATAAAACAATAAGTTACATATAAATACGTAATATTTATAATACTTAAAAAAATTAGAACAAAAGAAAATAAAATATAAATAAATATAGTGTACTAATATAGATATCTAAATAAATCTATCTAAAAGACCGAGAGATATCAGTCTTGAGGTGCCTATCACCGAGAGATATCAGTCTTGAGGTTGTTTAAGAGAGATAGGCACCTCAAGATTGATATCTCACGGCGTCTTTTAGATAGATGTATTTAAGATATTTATGCTAGTGTACAATCACAGTTACAATCACCTAAAATTGCTTGGATAATTCTAATAGATTTAACTACACTAACTTAGATCATACCAGGGCTTGACATGGCCATTGGTGCCAGCCTTGGTTTATTATTAATTGCTATTTTGCTGAACTACTTTCCCACATAGGGTGCAACAACATCGAAAGTGGCTTGCAGAATCTATTAGTAATGTGGGATAGTATAATTTGAACCGAGGGTGCAAAAACATTGAGAGTGGCATAGTTTTCTAGTGTGCTTAACTATTCTACTCTTAGCTCAGATGCTCTTGTTTGATAGGTTGGGCTTTCACAATAGTTTGCAACACTAGTAAGATTATGACCTAACCACCTTCACCCCAATGAGGCATGGAGTACATTTGAGTGTGATCCAGATTTAAACTTACCTACACGAACGTGGCCTAAATTCATGCACATAAATGTATCCCAAACTTGCCCCACACAAATATGGTCCAAGCTCATCTTATACTATGATAAAGGCCATGGTGTAACGAACATGCGGTACACTCAATTTTGATCTAGGTTCAAATCTTAAGAATGTGATCCATGTCTAAACTATTATAAATATGACCCAAGGTGATCCAACGAGAATGTGGCTCAAGCTTATCACAAAGGTGATTATTTCAGTCCATCACATCACCCAAGATTTACCAAGCAAAAAGGATCTTGGGCATGTCTTCAAAATATGCTATGCTTTCTTCTCGACTCTTTGCGAAAATAAGATGGAATTTATTTAAGGATTACTTATATAAGTTCAGAATTATGTTGTTAGACCTTGTTGTGAAGGGTCAATTCAAATTACTATCAATCTTGCATCAATGAAGTTTCAGAAACTTTATTATTCTTCATTTTATATTTCAAATAAACATTTTAATTAACCTTTTTTGAAAACAATCAACATTAGCTATATTGAGTTTTAAAAATGCAATGCCACAACTATATTGGGTGGCAAAGACAGATGGATTATTTTTTTTAAAAGGAGAAGCCGCAAATTCCTCAATCCCAAAGACATGTCAAGAATAGATTGAATGCTCCATAAATTAAAAAATGTACTGTAAAAACCAATTAAATCCATATACAAATCCAAACTTCATTAGCCCAAAAACAGGACCTCAATATCAGAATAAGGAGGTTCTGGATGCCAGGGTATCATTGATAAAGTTTCAAAAACCTCCGAAGCCCAAAATGAAAACCGACTACTTAGAATATAGAACAATCTGATAGATCAATGTGCAGAAGTTAAATTCTGTTATAAGCCCTACTGAAATCGCCTATAACTGCTGTAATCCAGAGGGCCTGAACCTGAGGTCTGAAAATCTAAAACCTGAAGAAAAGAATTTGAAATCTTAAATCCTGAATGCCTGCTAAATATTCTTCAAAAGATTAAAAAAAAAAAGTTTTTGAAAGTAAGATTGACTTGCATAAAAGAAAAAGAGAAAACTAAAATTGCAGTACTATTGAAATATCAATTCATGATATACGTTGGGGAGAAGAGAGCTTTCTTGAGGAGCTCTGTACATAAATCAGGCTGATAAAGTTTCCAACAGCAGCATGGTACCCACATGTGGCCAAAACATAGTCTCCACAAAGACACTTCCCAAAATGTTTCCTAAGAACCTATTTATAACTATTTAGTATTTCCTGGTTAAGCTCTTTTTGTCTTTTGCACGTGGGGCAATTAGATTTCTCTTAATACAATCCCAACAGATAAAATTGAAAAAACATAAATGACTATAAATATTTGTAATTGACCAAAATACCGTTCCCAATGGACTCTGACAATTGGTCTCACAAACCCAGAAATTTCTTAGTAAGTATACCAGGAACCAATAACCAGCTTTGAAACTGACTATCCTCGAGCATTATGATAATTTTCTCTTCTTGAATTTGCTTTGCCTGAAGCAATTCTAGTGTTGGATGATGCATCCTTTAGTGCGAATCCTTCCACTGGATGAAATATTCATATATTACTTTAGTCCCTTAACATCTATTCTCTAGTTGTCAACATGCACTTTGGATTCAAATAAACATGTCTATCTGCTAAGGGAAGTAAATAATTTGAAAATTTAACCCTTTTTCCTATGAATATTTTCATGCACAAGAGATGACAGGTATTATGCACTCATGGCCCTAATTCAAACTATGTCCAACCTGCACCCCTCTTGCTAAAATCTAATATAAGGTCCATAAAATCTCTTACCAAAATTTGCAATTCTTCATCCCTTTACCTTTTTAGAGACTTCTACTTATAAGGTTGTAATCTGAAGAGGATCTAATCTCCTCGCAATTTTGCAGTCACCATGTTGCTGATCTTATTGGAATTTCATCCTATTGTGGGCCTATTCAAGGTTTTCCTTTGCCTTGAAAGCCTTGAACAATTTTTCTTTAGACAGTGAACTCCCATTAAATCCTTTTTATCGAGTCACACTTTTTGGAGTGGCTTAATAAAGGATGGGTTGAATCTTAGCTTGATCAGATTTGGTTCCTTGATTAATAATCTATGTGCCCCAAGTATACAAGCCCATCTTTGCAAAATGTCATCTTATTTCTGTTGGGACCCTTTTAGAAATTTGTAAAATCTAGTTGAGTCCTTGCAAATTTTGCCCCTTTGTTGTGTGTTCATTGTCCTAAGTGTTTACGTGTGTCCTTTGCTTTGTTGGGCTATGGGTTTCCAAAAAGGAATTGGGACCAAATTAGGGTTTTGGTCCCTCCTAGAACCCCAACCCCACCCTCTCTTTGTGTCCCTTGTTCTTCTATTTTTGGGTCGTGGGTCCTTGGGCGGACCTTGGTTAGGGACTAGGTCTTGAAGTCCAAGTCCATTTTGGTTCCTAGGCCTTGCCATATGCTTTGCTTGCCCTACCTTTATTTTGGCTCCTTGTCGGGTGTAGAACCTTGGACCTTAGCACTTTGATCTCAGGGTGCCAAGTTCCTTTGTTGTTCTGCAACCTACTTTCTTGCTCCTTCCTTGTTAGACTTTGGGTTTGCAAGTGAACTCCGAACCCTGGCACTATGTTCCAAGTGCCAAGTTACTTTCAACTGACCTCCACTATCTCTTTTCATCCATTGTCCTTGGTTCCTGATCCTTGTGCTCTTTGTGGTCTTGGTTCCAATTCCCTTCTCAGACTCATGACCTAGTTTTTTTACTATTTCCTTTCTCGGTCCTTGTTCCAAGTTCTTCCCTAGGTCCAACCCTCGACACTTCCATTCCCTTGGTCCCTAGGGGCCCGTGGGTTCTTTTTCACCTCCTTTAATTTTTCCATTTCTACTTCCTTCCCCACTCCCAACTCTTGTCCACTCATATGTGTTTCCTTAGGTCCCTTCCAAGCCCAAAGTCTTGCCAAGCTTTGAAACATTCAAATTTCATGCCAAGGCTTAGCGCACTCGTTCATTTGCCCTAGTAACTTCTAGTTCACTCCATTAATGCTTGATTTGACATTTGCAGAGTTTCAAAGTTTTTTCCCGCCCATGAAATCCTTGTTTATGTTATTGAACACAATTTGAAATGAAAATCTAATGAAGAGGTATGGGAAACCTTGCCTGCCATTATGAGAGTTGTTGGAGTTCTTCCCGCCTAGATCTCTGCCACTCGTTTTGCAGGTGCCAAAGACTTTAGAGACCCCCACATGCCAAGAACTTGAGGCTATAAATAGCAGTTCATTTCTCATCACAAGGTTGATCATTCACTATTTCCTAAGGCTTGCAAGAGCCAGAGCGCTCTAGGGTTTCAAACCACACCATTCCAATCTATTTTGGGAGCAACAATCTTTATGAAATCAGAAGGAAATCAATATTGTAAGTGATGTATGTAGTAAAATGTCTCCATGATCGTTTCTATTTGTTCAAAAGAATCTTCTAGTCACAATAAGGGTTTCTTCTTTACCACATTTGCTAGCACAAGTGTAACATTGGATTAGATAAATGTAACAACGTTCTAATGCATTGCAAGCTTTGCCATGGTATTTCTTGTTGTATACATGAATTTATGCAGTTCTGTAATGGATTGTTAAGCATGTTTTGTTGTTGACATCACAGTCTTTGGTGTATGAAAATGCAACGCTTCTTGTGTCTTTTGGTTTCAGTTTGCTTTTCCTTTGATGAATTGTGACTTTGCTGCCCATTGGATAGGCACTGGTCTTAAAGATACTTGACCAATCACATTCCTAAGACGAACAAATCTACAACTAGTAATCTGAAAAACTAATTTAATGTTTTGCAGTTCATGATTTAGTAGTTAACCAGGGAACATTATTTGTGAAACCCATCAGTTTATCTATCTTTGCTAATCATGTTAACTTGCCTGCATCTTGCACTCCTTGCAATGATGCCCATATTGGCTATATGAGAGGTTATTATGGAGTTGGTTAGCTTTAACCTAGTGACAACCTTCGGGGTTAAACTTACATTGGATTCAGCTGTGATTTTCATGCTTTGTATTATTTTATGCCCCTACCATCCTATTAGGCTACCTGTAGGAATTCCTGGGTCTAAGCTGAGTGCAAAGTGTAGAGGAGTTTATCCACTCTCTTTGATTGGCCTTAAACCCTCCTTAATCTGTCGTCGAGCCTCTATTTCTCCTTCATGAATGACAACCCCTGGCTATGAAGGTATAATTATGTTTTAGGATTTCATAGTAGTGGTTTTGGGACCAAACATATTCTTTTGCAAATAAAGAATTAAGCCATAGGACTTTTAAAATAACTTTTGAGTTTTCAAATGATCCTTCATAGTTTTGCTGAGAACAAGAATACCATCAAAGAAAATCACAATAATTCTTCAAACGGGGCTTGAAAATTTGATTCATTGCACCTTGAAAGGTAGCTGGAGTATTGTTCAGCTTAAAAGGAATTTCTTGGAATTTATAATGGATTGTAATGAGTTTGAAAAGTTGCATTTAAGTAATCACATTCCCTCACCCTAATCTAATGATAACCATATTGAGAATCAATATTTATAGTTATTTATACTCTTGTGCTGAAAAATTTAACTAGTATTTCTCATTCATGGAATGGGACATCTACTTTTTGCTGGTTCTCTTATTGATTTTTCAACAGGCAATGTACATGGATTGAACTGTATTTCTTACTAACATCATTAGAGTTGCATAATAGCTGCTACTTGGTTTTGTATGCTCTATATCCAACAACTCTTTAATTATATTTTAAATGCCATACCTAATTAATTATTATTCGTGGAAGGAGGGAAAATATAGGATTAGATCCTCGTTCGAACTTGCTAATTTCTCCTTCCCCCCATGACCACATTTGACCTTGTAAGGGCTACAACATACAATAAAAATATCCAATATGGAGGTAATGGGCATTTTTGTTGGAAAATAAGGGTTTCCAAGTTCATGTCTAGGTATTTATAACTTTGTGGATATTAATTGCCGTCTGTAATGTCCCTTTTTTCATGAACAATGGAGTTTAGAGGAATTAGCCTATTCCTAATCCTCGTAGGCTAATGGGACTTGATCAGAGGGTCGTTTGGCAGATACCCAGTTGGTTGGTTGGCTCTTTTCGTGACTTCGTGAAGGTTTTCCTATTCTCATCATGGATATTTCTATTTTTGGAAACTTTTATTTTATATTATAATGTTTTATTGCACTTTAGGAGTTGATTAATATTTTGTATTATTATAAAGTGCAATAATAAAATAATAAAATAATAAAATAAAATAATATTATAATATTCCTTCTAGAAGGTGACTTGGGAAAGTTCTAGAAGGAGGCCGACCTATTGAGGAAAAAGAATAAATAGACATTGAGGGCTCATTGTTTCATCATCCAGATTTGTTGTTGATGTTTGATGTTTTCAGTTGTGGAGCCTAGGGTTTCTGTAGATTGTTAATTATCATAGGAAACAAAAACTTCCTATTGATAGCAATTTTGAGGGTGTGAAATATCACTTGAATTATTGCAGCTGTGGGAGAGGTTACTTCAGATTTCTCATTTGCACAAAATTTGTGGCCAAAGGCCAATTTTGAAGGAGGTTCGATTGGTGATTGAAAAGATCATTTTGCTTGCTAGGGATCACTTCACATCTTCAGCTTTAAGGTCGATTTGCATATTGTGATATTCTGATATAATTTTTCCAGACTTCATATCAGCTTGTGTGAGAGGTTCGATTTTGCTCATGGAGGGGTTCTCATGCAACGATTTTGTCATCTAAAGGAAGCGCTCCATTCTTGGGGTCTGCCTAGTGAAGTTCGATGCTGATTGGGAGACTAGAAGGCTGTGAATTAATTGTTTTGAATAGTTACATCAGCAGCAGGGGCGGCCAGTTAGGAGGTACGAATTTATTCAAGGAGCTCTTAAAAATTCTTCTTAAAATATTTTTGAGTCACTGGGGAACCATTTGAAGACAAAGTGCTGCCTTGCTGGAGTCAAGATTGTGACATAGAAGAGAATCAAACTTATATGTGTGGCTGCCATGACATCTCAGAACTAAGGTTGCTGTTATAGGGTTCGATTTGGCTAGAAAAGAGCATATTTCAGATCATTGAAGGCTGCTGTTTCTTCATCAATACAACAGGTTCCTCTTGTTGTTAGAATATTGCTTTAGATCTATGTTTGCTTATAGGCATGTGCTGCTCATTTGATCAGCTCTTTAGCATTGTAATAATTAGACATTCATAGTTGCATTAGCTTTTATTTAGTTGCTGCTGTAGATGGTCATTGTAATCAGATTTGGGCATTGTAGTAGATTCACATTGCAAGCCAAGAGTCTTGGCATGATTACATTGTCTTTACATTCAATTAATGGAGTTATAAGTTGCAGCCATATGTTGTCATTTCAATTGTATGCTAAATGTTTGATCAAATGTCAAGTGGCTGTAGATGATATTATCAGCATATAGGTTGCATACCAACTGTTTGTTAAAATACCAATTGGCTATAGGTGATCATTTCTCATGTTTAGATCTCACATATGCATTGAATATTGCCAAAATAAATTTGCATATTCATCTTAGGAGATTGTTCAGACAAGTTAGAGTCATTTGCAAGCATTCTTATTGATGTTGAGTGAAGGAAAGAGCCATTAAAGCAAACTGAAATGTTATATCAGTCACATGACCCTTGAATGCAAAGTGTTTGACAAAATTTCCAAGGCCAAAAATCAGAAGTTTTCAATCAGATTTGAGCAGGGTCATTACACCGTCTTATTAGCTTTAACTACCATAGCGGTTCAAGATCCACAAATCATTTCGACAAGATCTCACTTTTGTTTTTGTGGCTTGGGTAGAACTTAGATTGGTGATGCCCATTGGTTTCCTTAATACAAACTATATTCCTATTTAACCTCGTTTGTAATTTGGCAGGTGCACTTCTTCATTAGGAGTCATTATATGATCTTGTGGGAAGTTAACCACACCTACAAACGATATTAATTCTATAGTACTAGCTTTGAATGCATAAGTATCCTATTTTTATGTAGGTTCTACAAGGAAGGGCTCAAGCTATTTTGAAATATATATATATATATTCAACCAACCCCAAAACTTTTACCAATTAACATGTTAGAAGATTTACACATAGAAGCAACAATCTCTTAAAACTCACGTTAAATTGATTTCTTGCCCTTGATGTTGAGTTTTTCCCTGAATAAATTACAATATTTTGGGAAACTCAATCAAATGGTATTTTGATAAAAAAAAAACGATTTTGTCAAAATATATGCTTCATGTTTCAGTCATTTGTTTTTAATTTTTAGGTGATTTTCTGTTCAGTTTTTTATGATTTTCAATGTAGTTCATGCCAATATTTGGAACATCTCTTTTGGATTTGAGGGCACATTGATCAAATTGACTCACCACCATTGAATTTTGCACCCAATTATTTGAGTCTCTACGTAAGGTTTTAATTGTAAAAAATATTATTAATTTTAAATTTAATGTTGTTTTTTTATGCCCAACCCAAAATCCTTATTTTTTTAGGGTTCATGGTGAGGGTTAGGTTTTTTTAATTAGTATGCTACTATGCCCTAACCATAGGCCTAAACTCTTAAATTTTTTAGGTTTGGGGTTAGGGTGAGGTATTTTTGACATTTTGTTACTAGAGTCTAGTAGTACTCTACACCATCCTAACCTTAATTCGAAATCCCATTTTCTCAAGGTTAAGGGATAGGGTTTTTTAATGTTTTAGTATGCTTAATCCTAAATTCTAATTTATGAGGGTTTAGATCTAGAATTTTTTATGTTTTGATATACCCTAGCTCTAACTAGAAACCTTGTATTTTTTTAGGTTTAGGTTTAGGATTAGGAATAAAGCATAAAGATAAAATCTTGTAGGGTTTAGGGATAGGGTAAGGGTTAATTTCTCTAATAGTATGCTACTACACCCTAATCTTAACCCTAAACTTTGAGTTTTTTAGGGTTTGGGCTTGGGTTAGGGTTTTATTACTATAGTCTAGTAGTATGCTACTACCTTCAACACCAACTCTAAACCCCATTTTTTTAAGGTTTAGGGTTAAGTTAGGGTTTTGCTAATGCTTTTATATGCCCTCACCTGATCCTAAACCTTGAATTTCTAAGGTTTAGGGTTAGGATATTTTATGCCTTGATGCCTCCTAAAATTAATTGTAAATGTTGATTTTTTTAAGGTTAAGGGTTAGGTTTAGGGCATACTAAAGCATAAAAATAAAATCCCTAACCCTAACCATAAATGTTGATTTTTTTGGTTTAGGATTAGGGTTTTTTAATACTTAGCATGTATAATTGTTTCTTTTGTTGTAATACACTAAAAGTATTTGTAGGATATTCAATATATTATAGCATCAAAAATTTTGGTTCTTAAGCCCATAGAAGCAAATCTCTTTCTCGGAAATATCTTGGCAAACCATAAGAGGGATATTTTCAATTTCTCGGGATAATATCATGAAAATATTGGAAATCTTAAAAATGCATAAAATGTACCAAAAAAGGAGAAATAACTGATTTGTTTATTTATTTAAAGGCATCTTAGTTGCATGGAGAGTGAGATGAAGTAAAGGAAAGGTATGCAAGTAATTTTGAAATATGGATATTCTCATTTAGTTTGAAATCGTTGTTTATAGTGCACACTGTATTGTATGGTTCCACTTCAAATTTTAAACCCTCAAAATCAATCACAAACTACAAAGTACAAATGTCAAGCTACAAACTAACTAACTAAAAAGAAACACAAGGAGAACAACACTAAGAAGGCTCGCTATTGTGAAGTACAATCCATTATAGGGCTATAGTTCCGATGATGAAGCTCCAACATTGTGCTCCTTTGTAAGTTGATTCAATTGTTCTTCATGTAATACATCAGCCTTTGTCAATATCTCAAGGTCTTCCTCATCAATTCTCGTCTTCATCAACGAGCCATTTTGAATTAGGATTAATCTCATCAAGGTCACTTGGTTGATCATCCTTGACATTCCTTATATAATCAGTTCAAAAGCATTAGTTTGAAACCTTATACAAAATAAGAATAAAACAACAATACAATTTACAAATAAAAATGCAAATTTTTGTTACCTTGATTTTTTTTCATTTGAAAGTGAAGTTTATGGTGGACAAAAGCCAAATCATTCATTTGCTTTTGAGTCAAATGATTATGTTTCTTGGAGTGTATGTGTTGAAACACACTCCAAGAATGATCATAAGCAGATGAACTGCATTTCTGGCTCAAAATGCGTATTGCTATCCATCTTAATTTCTTAGCATCTTTGCCAAAATAATTCCACCATTCAACTAGAATTTTTTTATTTAATCAACATTGTATTATCTTAACAAATTTCAATCTTTAAAAAAAAAAAAACTTATGAATTCCCAAGTACTTGGTTTCAAAGTGTTCTTGCTTTATACAACATAAAGAGTGGCAAAAAATCCCTTTCCCTATTGGTATGTGGGAAACTTTGCCATGGTTGCCTGTCGATTCTGTGATTCAGGGAAAAATCTTTTGATGCATTGGAATAGGCCCTCATCTCTTCAACTTGATTGAAGGAGTCACTATAAAACAATGTTGGATTGAGGAACTATCCAGTAGCATGGAGGGTATAATGCATTTGTCGGTCCCATCTTGTATCAATTACCTCCCATATCGGCATGTACCTACTTGTCTCATGGTCCATTCTTGCCCAAATAGTCTCTTTGGCCCTATCCATGGCCTCATACAAGTAGCCCATTGGGGATTTTCCTTCATCAACTAGTTGCAACACTCTAACTAAAGGCTCTGAAAGTCTCACAATTTTCTCTGCCTTTGTCCAAAATTCACTGCAAAAAACATGTTCCACCACATTTTAGTCATCTGTATGATCAACAAAGCTAGATTGTCACCACTGATTTGAAACAGACATTTTTTTCAAATTCATCTTTTGGCCACAAAGAGTCTACAATGCTGGGAAGAGTGTGGCAAATTGTGCGACCCCTGGCCAAAGAAGTTCCTTCCCATTCATGAAGATGTGCATCATGTGTAACACCCTTGTATGATTGTAGACAAATCTTATGATGTTTGGCTCTTTGCAATAAGGATTTAATCCATTTAGTTTTCTCAATGTCTTCTAGGATTAAATTGAGACAATGTGCTGCACATGGACTCTAAAACAAAGTAGGATGTTTATCCATCAACAATTTCCCAACAACAACATAGGCAACAACATTGTTTGTAATAAATTGAACCACATGTTGTGGCCCCGCCTTAACTACCACCTCATTGAATAGAGTGAATAATACTTGTGCTGATTTCACTCTATTTGATGCATCCACTGATCTAAAAAACATAGTGCCAAGTTAGAAATTGATGAGTGTATGGTTTTGTAATGTCCCCTTTTTCGGTGTTCTTTACTTGGGCTAGTTGGGTGATTTGGCTCACTATTTTTAGTAAGTGCTATATTTAGTAACTAGTCTTGGCAATAGTGTAGAGCCCTAATTCCTCCCTCCACTTCTATTTAATCAGCTATTGAGCTCTCATTTGCATATGGAGGATTTGACAACTTAAGGAGACTCTGCTGGATTGTTTCTAGAACTTATACATTGCTGGTTGAGGACGAAACCCCTCTCCTTCAGTTGCTGTTTTCGGTGGTGAAAGGCTCACCCTAGCTGGTTGGAGTGATTCTACCTCAGGAATCACCATTGTTTCAGAAGATTTACCATTCTAGGGTTTCTAATATGAAGATTTTTTTAGTGTTTTGATGTGGGTTTGAAGATTTTGGTGTGCTTGTTGATTTGCTTCATTTGGGTGATGATTAGAGGTGTTAAAGACGCTTTAATAGAGGTCTGATTTACATTTCCATAATTCTGGAAACTCACTTTTTCATAGTGGCTGGAAGTGCCAAATTGTTCATAGCTTCATGGGTGATCGAGGACTCGTTCTGGGTATTGTTGCAAAGGAATCCTCATAGCTGGGCGACACATTTCAAGTATTTATTTGCAAGTTTTGGCGGAGTTCTGATTTTAGGGAGCAAATTGCCCCTCCTAGGAAGCCGTGCCACTTGGGAGTTGTGCGTAATCAGGTCTGCTGTTGTATAGACCTACAATCTGCCTTCTACAGCGTCCGTGCAACTATTCGTTTGAAGATTAAGAGCTTTGGTTGGTTGGCCTACATCGCAGCTTGGTTTGGGTGCATCATTTGAATGTATTGCTGCTCATTTTATGTCTTTAAGAGCTTCATTTGGGACTGTTATCAGGTCTGCAAATTATTTTAATAAGTCTGGTTTCATTGGATGTTATCATCAATATATGTTGTAATGATGCAATATGAAGGTAATGCATTTTCATTGTTGATTTCCATCATTGCTATGTTATGATTGAATGTCATGGTATGTTGCAAACACTTGAATGCAAAACAAACCCGCACTTCACATTATACTCAACAAATCAAATAAAAAAAAGGGGTGGTCATTACAGTGGTATCAGAGCTAGTTTTTCTTGCCAGCCTGTTGGTGTATGAACTTCTGTTGCACACTTTCAGCAATTGCATGCCATTTTTCAGTGGTGAATCATGGATGACAGAATGAGCAAACTAGATTTTTATTAGCTTTGCCAATTAGGTATAAAACTCAAGGAACCACGTTTATTGAAAGGGACACTCCTTTGCACATTAGAAGAAGAAAATAAATGTTTATCCAAGGTAACTCAGTCTCCCTCTAGTATGATAATTTTTTTAATGAATCCATTGATTAACCCATTGGAAAATCTAGAACTTTTGAAACACCATGATGAGAGGGTCAGATTATCAATTATCACATGCATTAGCGAAATCACACGGATAATTGCACCAAAAATTCCATACAATGATGTCATCATGAGGATAGTGTTTCAATTGATTATAGAAAATTTCTAGGAGTAGATGAAATCAGCAGTCCATATTTTGCTAAGAGGGTTATTATTCTTCAGATGGCTGCAAAGGTTAGGTTGTGTGTCTTGATGTTGGATCTTCGTTGTCATGATCTTATTGTGAAGATGTTTCAGTACTTCTTTTTAACCATCAGGAGGTCACATTCTAGTAATATTGTTGCTGCAATGCAAACAATCATGACAATAATCATAGATGAGAGTGACAACATTCGTTAACCGCTTTTATTAGTTTTGCAATATTATGTGTGCGAAGATGGATGGATGATAACATCAAGTGCGAAGGCATTAGCACAACAGGTGGTTGAGCAATCTAGGCATAAGTTGAAATCATACTTTGCTAAGATGACAACTGATCCAAAAAAAGACTTACAAAAAGAGGAGTTCAAATCAAAAGTTGTTGATGACAAGAATGCCTTACCTCATGATGAGTGTTTGACAAAACCCTAGGTTGACTCCTTGGAAGTGCATGCATCTATACATATTGAGGATGTGTGCAATGAGATTGACAAAACAACAGCCTTGAATACCTCTTTAGAGCTATCCAATGAAGCTTTTGACACTAGTACCAAGGTTGGCATTGTTGAGATCATAGATGAAAAACTTGCCAAAAACTTGGAAAGTTTTTAAAAACTCGTGAGTTTTTTGGTTGGCCGAGTTTTTGGGCCATTTACTCGCCACAAAAACTCGTTGAGTTTTTGGCGAATTTCTCAGAAAAACTAAATTGCTCAGCAAAAAGAAACCCGTGATTGGAATAAAGGCAATTTCGATTCAGTTTTTGCTCAGCAAAATGATGTGTTCTATGAAGGTTTGTGTGGCTTTGATGGTCTTAATTTGGGTTTTTTGTTAATGCAAAATGATGTAGACAATGAAGGTTTGTGTGGTTTTGGGGGTCTTAATTTGGGCTACCCTTGAACCCCACGAGGGGCGCTACTCCTCAACCTTGTTGGGGGCGTTGTCCCCAGACCCTCACGAGGGGCACTGCCTCTTGACCCTGATGGGGGCGTTGCCCCCAGACCCCAACGAGGGGTGCTTCCCCTCGACCTTGCTAGGGGCGTTGCCCCCAGACCCCCACGAGGGGCACTATCCCTCGACCCCTCTGGGGGCATTACCCCAGACCCCCACGGGGGCAATGCCCCTAGTGGGCCAACCCCATTGGGGGCATTGCCCTCAGACTCCCATTGAATTCATTTGATTTTCTAGGTACTCTCCAAGTCCAAGTTTCCAAGTTTGCCTACAAGTCTTCATCTATAATATCGTCTAGTTCTAGCTCTCCCCTAGTTTTCACTGGACATGGGAAAGAGGAAGATGTAAATTTGTAAAATATATTAATGTAGTATTTACTTTCAGTTTTACAAAAACAATTTGCTATTTTCATTTTGTTTTAGACTATCAGCATCAGTGCATTCCCCATGAGGATGCCATTTTTGTACCCAATTTGCTTTCAAATCAATCAAATACAACTAGACTCAGCTTGTTTCTTTTATCTATGTAGACACCCAAAATTGTCTATGTCATAACATTACCTAGTCATACATGACCTTGTAAGACATCTTGTAATATTTTACCCTAGGTCATTACATTATCCCACTTATCCCATTTATTCCATTTAATCACCTTCCCAATTAATTAAATAAATCTCATTTATTTAATTAATTGCCCTTCACATGTCTTAAAATAATTCAAATTAAAATGTTTGAATTAATCCCTTGCTTATTACCACATTGCAACATGTGTCACATGACTACAACTCTTCACATGCATACATAATTTAAATAATTTTATTATTTAAATTATGAGATTCCCACTCACATCCTATTTTTAGCCCCATTCATTGTGCGTCATAGGCATCTTTTCCTCCAAAATAAATAAAAGAATCCCACTTATTCCCTCACATTCTAATTTTAGCCTCATGTCATAACCCACTTAATGTGCATCATAGGCACTAAAATCAACTTTTAATCCTAGCCATACACATCATGCAATTGACTTTTAATCTTAGCCATTGAATCATATCAGCTTTTGCCTATAAATCTAGCCTCATAGAGGCCATTTGGAGCAATCTTCTTCTAGTATCCTCACTCTGCCAAAAATTCTTCCAAAATTCTCATCTATCTATCTATCCTCTACCATCTATCATCTTCATCTTAATGTTATGCTGTAATAGTGAGCAACCAACATTCCTCCATCAACAATCAAACCTTCAAAATCTTGCGTTCTCATGCGAGGTGGAGAAGAGCAATGGAGATAAATTGAGTTTAGCGTGGATTTGGGTTTGCATTCGTTTGTTATTTTGATTTTCATGCTTGCTCGTACTCTATTGTGCTAGTTGGGGTTTTGATATCTTGCTGTTTTAGTTTTATATCTGATTTTCCCTAACTACATTTGGTCCATGCTTTTGGCTAAGCCTCCCATTCATCTTCTCTACATAATCCACATCATAATCCACTATTTCCCTCCATAATCCACATCATAATCCACCATCTACCTAATCCATCTCACACTCACGCAATTCTTTACCAACATCTATGAGCACGCTTGACATGGTCCATGCGACGACATCCCTCTAGCGGGACTATCACCTTTCATGGAACTAGACACTTGAGTCCCTTCTATCCTTCTCCTATTCAAAAAAAAAAAAAAAGAAGAGTAAAGAGAAATCCCTTAGTTCAACGGTGAAAACCTGGTAAACAGGCGCCCTGGATAAGTACCATGATGAAAACCTGGCAAACAGGTGTCATGTGTAGGTTGATCTTCTATGTCACTTACACTTGGGGGCACTTTGTCTCATCCACACTATCTATCCTATCATGTCACTTCTTATCATATCATTTCCATCCTACCTACCATCTTTAGCCATCATACATACCTATCATATCGAGTCCACTTATCCACCCTTCTCCTTTTGATCTTGATGAAGACAGGGGCAAAATGTTGAAACATGTTTTTTGGGTATCTCTTGACATACCTCATCTTTTCCATTGCAATCTTATCACCATCCTATTGTTCTAAGCATTGTCATAAAAATTCTAAGTATTGTACCTAGAATGGGGCATGTTATTCCTATGCGACAGTCTTTGGAGATCACATCCTACCTCCTTATGATGCGTACATCCATTCCATTCACTATGACCTATCCTTTTTATCCATCCATCTATCATGAGCTTTTTATCCCTTATCCTATCACCCACCCTTTCATCCATCAATCCCATCTATCTCCTTGCACCTAGACTTGGTTCTCCCTTGTCATCGGTATCTCCTACAAAGGCCATCAAAATTAGAAAAAAAAAAAAAAAATCAAAACATTTCAAAAATCCAAAAAAATAAAAACATTTCCAAAATCCAAAAAAAATCGAAACATTTCAAAATCTAAAAAAATCAAATATTCCCAAAATCCAAAAAATTGAATATTTTCAAAATCCAAAAAAAAATCACCAAAAATACAAAAAATAAGGTAAAAGGTCTTGAAAAAAATCCAAACAAATCAAATAGCCAAAAAAACAAAATAAAAAATCAAATAGCCAACAAAAATCCAAGCAATGCGCGTGAGCGGGACAGGGATTTAACTATATATGATGGGGATGGAGCGCGTGAGCGAGAAGAGGAGTGGGACGAGGATTTTGAAATCCTTGGATGCAAAGGGTGATGGTGGCTTTGAATCAGATGACAATGACGACGATGCTTGGCTGCTCTCTCTTTCAGAGGGGGTGCCTAATTTTTCTGTGGCTCTAGTTCGTTTTTTGGCTTTCAGTGTGCGGTTTGGGTTGTTCGTGGTTGGGAGGTTTGTGGAGAGTTTCTGGCTATCCTTTGACTCTGGCTAGCATGTCGGGTCTATTGTTGAGCTTTATTGTTTTGCTTGCTCTCTACTCCCTTTCTGCACGGGCTCTCCTTGCTTGTTGCTAGGGTCACTCTGTGGGGCTGCTGTGGAGTGGTGTTGGATGGTGTATTTGGCCTAGGATGCGCTGCTATGGATCTGTTTGCTGCTAACGTCCTTCTGGATGCTGTGGATTGGTGCTAGGTGCTGCCGTTTTCTTGCTGGGGAGCTATTTTTTGGGTCTAGCTGTTGCATTTGCCCTATGGGGTTTTGCCTAGATCCTCCTTGTTGGGAGCTCTTGTTGATGGGTTGTTTGAGGAGTTTGGTGGCCTAATCTCAAACCTTGACAGGCATGTAGGGTTGGAAGTGGTTTTTTCTTGCTGTGCCTTCTCTCCTCTTTCTCTGACTGCAAGTTTTCTTGGTTTTCTCTGGCCTTTTTGGGGCTTTTATGCCTCTGTTTGGGGGCTTTCATTGCTTGGGGTTGTGGTTGCTGGTCTGCCTCTGGTGTAATTGTTTGTGGATAGTTTTGGCATGTTTCAGACCCTGACTGGCATGTAGGGTTGGAGGGTGTTCTTCATTGTCTTGCTGGCTCTCTACTCTCTCTGCTTGGAGGCTTTCCTTGCCTTGTCCTTCTTTTGGGTCCCTTTATCTCTTCGTTGGTGCTGGTGCTGGTTGTGGTGCTTGGAGTTCTTGTTGAGGGGTTGTTTGAGGAGAAGGGTGGCCTGATCTCAGACCCTGACTGGCATGTAGGGTTGGAAGTGGATTTCTCTTGCTGTGCCTTCTCTCCTCTTGCCCTTTCTTTAGGTTTTCCGGGCTTTCTTTGGCTCTCTTGGGGCTTCTTTGCCTCTGTGTGGTGTGTTTGTTGCTTGGGGTTAAGGTTGCTGGTCTGCCTCTGGTGGAGTTGGTTGTGGATAGTTTTTGGCATGTCTCAGGCCCTAACTAGCATGTAGGGTTGGAGGTTGGTCTTCAGTGTCTTGCCGATTGTCTACTCCCTTTGTTTGGAGGCTTCCCTTACCTTGCCTTTCTTTCAAGGCCCATTGTCTCTTTGTTGGTGTTGGTTGTTTTTCTGGGCAAGGATGTTGCTGTTCTCTGGGCAGGGAGGCTACTGTTTTCTAGTGCGCATAAGTTTCTTCTCTCTTGGTTGGTGGCTAAGGTGTTCTTTGTTTCTTTTGTGCATGCTTCTGTGAAGAATTTGTTGTTTGTTAGTGTGTTCTCTTTACCCCCTTGTGGGGTGATTGGGTTTATCCTTGTGCGTCTCTTGCTAGGCCATGTTCTTGAGTTGTTAGTGATTGTCATGGAACTCCTTGCTGCTGGTTGGATGGCTTTCTTCCCTTTTCTACAGTCTGAGTCTTCTATTGAGGTGAAGATTACTCCTATGGAGGTGGAGCCCTCTCTTTTAGAGGTAGAGTTGGGTTCTGTGGATTTGTGGAGGTGCTTTCCTTGCTGTTGGTCCTTGCTGTTACAACACCTTTGGAGGTGGTGTGCGCTCCTATGGAGGTGGAGTTGTTCTTTGTTACAATTTGGTTGTAGTTGTGGTAAGGTTCTTCATGCATCTGCTCCTATAAAGGGGAGCCTGCTCTTTTTGAGGTGGAGTTTGATTTGGCTCTTTGAGTTTGGTGGTATTGCAAGAGGTTTCCTTTTCCCTATTGGTGTGGTTGGGAGGTTTCTTGGTGTTCCACTTTGATTCCTAACTCTCCTATTGAGGTGGGGAGTTTGGTTTCATTGGTTGGTGCTGATAAGTGTTGTGCTGCAGTCTGGCTGATATAGGCTGATGGTTACCTGGATGTTTTAGGAAGTGCGCTGCTGGTTGGTGCTGATAAGTGTTGTGTTGCAGTCTGGCCGTTACAGGCTGATGGTTACCTGGCCGTTTCAAGTGGTTCTTAGATGCAAATTCCCTTGTAATTGGTTGTTTTGAGGTTGAGGTTCTTGTTTAAACCTTTTCTTTTGGTGCAGATTTGCATTTTCATGCTGTTTCTTTTATAATCTGCCTCTGGTTCGCTGCTGGTTGTCTTTGTTCTATGCTTTTGCAGCTTGGTCTTTTTGTGTGGGTTTCGGGTCCTCGTTAAAACCTGCTTGTTAATGATTTGAAGTCCATTTAAAACTTGTTGTAAATGGTTTTGGGTCCATTCAAAAGCTGTTTTTCCCACCTAATGAAAACTAAAATCCAAGTGATAAAATTAGACCAAATCACTTCTTCCAATCAATTCAACACGTCAATTCAACTCCTTCAAATCAATCTTCAATCAATCAATTCTCTAATTGAATTGCTCCAACTTAAATCATTCCAAGCAAATCAGTTCCTCAATTCAATTTATCAATCATCTTCAATCATTCCAAGCAATAATCCAAATGCAAGTCAATCCTTAATCCATACCAACCAATTTAATCAATCTTGTCAAATTATCCAATTACATCAATGGTCCTGATCCTAATCTTGTTGTAAACCCAATCGATTAATCAATCAATCAATTAATCAATCATCCTTGTGTTGATCTAGGGATATATCATTCCCCACAATGACAACACTATCATCATCAACCAATCAATCAATCAATTAATCAACGGTTTACAGCTTGACAGGGGCAATACCTTGTTTGTTTTTGTATCATTTGTGCATGCTTGCTTGTGTCTGTTATCATTTTAATATTGCATTTGTATCAAATCTGAATCACTCCCAGCTAATATTCATATCTTGTATCTAGACAAGGTTGTATTACACTGGGGCATGAGACACATCGTCACCTTGGTCCTTATACCTTGGTGCATAAGGTCTAGTGCTATATCAAACATATGATGCTCACTTTATGCAGCATAGCGTGTCATTCTTCCTTTTCATCTACTTCTTATCTTGTATCATTCATCTTATCCCTCCTTTATCATTTCATTCATTTATTTCGAGAGCTTACCCGTGTTTTTCCAACCCACCTATCCTCTCGAGGGGGCATCATCATCTTCATCATCAATCTACTCATTTATTGACTCATTGGATGCATGTTATCATTGAATTTTGCAAAAAAAATGTGTTTTTAATGAAATTTAAGCAATTTTTTAAGTTGTCGAGTTTTTGCCGAGTTTTTGGTGAGTCGAGTTTTTTGGGCTTGGTGAGTTTTTCAATTTGGCGAGTTTTTCAACTATGGTTGAGATCATTGATACATCTTTAGATGATGGGCTTGTTGAAGGCAAAATGGATGAAGTTTTCAAAACAACTACACATCACGATTCTTTATCTCATTACAATGATGGTGGTACAGGTGGCTTCTGGTTTGACTACTAGACCAAGCTTATGGAGAGAGATACTTATGTTGACATCAGCATTGGTGAGTTGGAAAGTGACTTATTCAGAGAGACAACATCATAAGAGGAGCATAGTGAACACATATTCTCTGAACAAAGGAATCAACATTTTAACACATGGGATCTAGGTGTGTACACTAAAGTATGATGAGAATCCTACATGGAATAAATTTCCTTTTGATTGTGAGATGTTCTAATTTTAGAGCACAATGCATGCATGGAAGATGGCATTGATGGCGTTGATTCATTTCTTGAAAACAAATTTGATTCATCAACACATTAAGCAGACTTCGAGCAGAAGTTTAGTGACTTTGATGATTTCGATCCGTAGTTTACTATTGAAAATGATAATGGAAAGGCTTAGGTGATTTGGGACAGCCTTGGGTCATTAGTGATAGGTATGAAGGTTTTGATTATAGTATTCATCATAGCAGCAGTTCACTTTCTTTGCATGAACATGATTGGAAGAATCAATTTGTGGTGATTGCTAATAACCATTGTTTGAGATGGGTGTTGATATGGCATATGACAATCCACTTTTTGAGTTGGATGATGGGACTACTCCTAGTTGTAGCATTGCATTGGGTGAAAATAACAATGTATGGGATTTGGGAGAAGATTCAAACTTGAGTTGGAGTGTGGTTTTCAGCATGGTTTTGATTTAAGTTCACATTGAGGTGATTGTTTACCCACCTGGGAGACCACCGAACATGAAATGTGTGGAGGAGGATGAGACAAAGGAAGATTGCATAAGGAGTTTTGTGACACTAGGAGATGTAGTATCTTCATGGGATGAATTGATTCATAGAAATTTCTTCATTCCCGAATTTGAAAGGTTTCCAAATAATGCTCTTGAGGTTGCTGGAAGTTTTAGAGCTGCAAGGAAAGTTGTTGGAGCTTTCATGGATGGGCTACATGGGTTTATCAAAGAAGTCACAAATTCCCTTGATGTGCATTGTGTTTTAGATGGCACTTGGAGATGTGATGTGCACCCTTCTAGGCATGCTGGAGATCATTCTTGGTTGGGTATCCATGCTTGGGATCCTCAACAAGGATTGATGAAGTTAATTGAGAACGGATTGGAAGATCTTTGGAGGTATAAGGATGAAAATTTCAGAATTATTGATGCTGTTCCTTTCTTTACCAACCATTTGGTATTTCTATTAGCTTATCCCCAAATGGATTGGAGAGAGATTTTAAGTAAGGATGGGAGTAATGAACAAATAGTTACTTGTGAGAGTGTTACTTGGCAAACGATAGATCAAAATCAGTGATGAGCTTGTTTTTGGGTTGCAGGTTAGTCACTTCACTTTTTGGTTTGCTCTCATTCAAGGGAGTTGGCATTCTCTTCTTTGTCGAGGAAGTAATAGTTTTCAGTAGGAGATTGCTTGGAGGTGTTTCCCAACCACTACTGAATTATTTTGGTGTTGTTGTCCGTTGCATAGAGCACTAAAATTAGATTGCACTTCATTGATGTCAATTTTGAACAACAAACATTATTGTTTACTTCAGACCTTCCTAACTTAGAGAGTTCATCTTATGAAGGTTTGTGATGTAAACTTTGATAGTTTACACTCGGTGTGGGTTCAGGACAACAAACTTTTGCATGCTTTGGTTCATCATTTAGTGACCTTTGGAGTTGGAACGGTAAGTGTTTTTGCTAGTCTTCATGGTTGTATCAGATTAGTACAGAGGAGACATGTTAGATCCATATGGTGTTATGTTGGTGAGTTTGTAGAACTCTTGCACAGGATTACTTACCTTTTCGCAAAAAGATTGGAGGAGTTCGCATCTGTAGTTATGACTTTGCATGACACCTTGAGGAGGTATATTGAGGAGTATGGGTTTGGGTTGAGCAAATATTTCTTCCAGTTGCCCAGGATCATGTTAGGGACAAGAATTGTAGTTATGGACATTACTGGGATGCTTTAGTGGGAGATGCTTCATGGTATAGGTTTTGGCCTTTACAAGAAAATGTAGTATGTGCGTGATGGATTGTTAGTTATGATTAGAGTGGCGCAATGTCATCATGGTGATTCCTTTATGAGACTAACTTGGAACCTTGGGATCATATTGTTTTGTAGTTCAACAACCGTTTGGGATGAGAGAGCCAATGCTAACTTTCTAGAGTTTACTCTTGTGGCACATCAGTTTGGTTCTCTCGATGAGCATTTCTTTGAGGAGGTGATCGAGTTAACGCAGTATTTGATTACTCTTCTTATAGGAGGTTCTCAGGAGGTCTCTTGTGTTGGTACCTTGCAAGACAGTGCTTTGAGCAGATGGTGCTACAGATCTCCTAGGTTGACTTGGGACCCTAGGATCTTTCTTGGTTTTAAGGTGGATCAGTCTGTTGTTTTTGGAGCTGTGATAATATTGCTTGAGGACAAGCAATCTTTGGGAAGAGAGGACTATAATGTCCTCTTTTTTGGTGTTCCTTACTTGGGCCCGTTGGGTGATTTGGCTCACTTACTATTTTTAGTAAGTGTTATATTTAGTAACTGGTCTTGGCAGCAGTGCAGAGTTTCCATTCTTGGTAGGGGTGAGTTCTCTCAATGGTCACAATTATTATCGGTTAATTCGTCACTTAAGTTAATAAAGTTGGTTTTTTTAATAAAGTGAGGAAATAAGCATGGGTTATAAAAGGACCCCTTGACCTAATTGATCAATGTTGTTTTAAAAGAGGGGACAATGTACTTTAAGTGGACGCCTATAATAAAGGTTTATCTCATAAATTTTAGGCAAATATTGTGCCCCCAAAAGTGGACGCCCCCTTTGAGGTAATATTTGATTATATTTTAAAATGTTAAAGTAATGTGGAAAAGGCATGGTTGGGCGTGGGGTTTTGGAGGGAACATCTTTTTTAAATGGTGGTTGCCCTAATTCCTCCCTCCGCTTCTATTTAATCAGCTATTGAGCTCTCATTTGCATATGGAGGATTTGACAACTTAAGGAGATTCTGTTGGATTGTTTTCAAAACTTATACATTGCTGGTTGAGGATGGAAACCCTCTCCTTCAGTTGCTGGTTTCGGTGGTGAAAGACCCACCGTAGCTGGTTGGAGTGATTCTACCTCAAGAATCACCATTGTTTCAGAAGATTGACCATTCGAGGGTTTCTAATATGAATATTTTCTTAGCGTTTTGATGTGGGTTCAAAGATTTTGGTGTGCTTGTTGATTTGCTTCATTTGGGTGATGATTAGAGGTGTTAACTACGCTTTAATAGAGGTCTGATTTACATTTCCAGAATTCTAGAACTCACTTTTCACAGTGGTTGGAAGTGCCAAATTGTTCATAGCTCCGTGGGTGATCGAGGACTCGTTCTGGGTATTGTTGCAAAGGAATTCTCATAGTTGGGCGCCACATTTCAAATATTTATTTGCAAGTTTTGGTGGAGTTATGATTTTAGGGAGCAAATTGCCCCTTCTAGGGAGCCATGCCACTTGGGAGTTGTGCATAATCAGGTCTGCTGTTGTATAGACCTACAATCTGCTTTCTACAACGTTTGTGCATTTGTCCGTTTGAAGATTAAAAGCTTTGGTTGGTTGGCCTACATCTCAGCTTGGTTTGGGTGCATCATTTGAATGTATTGCTGCTCATTTTATGTCAGTAAGAGCTTCATTTGGGACTGTTATCAGGTTTGAAACTTCTGTTATCAGGTCTGCAAATTATTTTAATAAGTCTGGTTTCATTGGATGTTATCATCAATATATGTTGTAATGATGCAATATGAAGGTAATGCATTTTCATTGTTGATTTCCATCATTGCTATGTTATGATTGAATGTCATATTATGTTGCAAACACTTGAATGCAAAACAAACCCGCACTTCACATTACACTCAGTAAATCAAATAGAAAAAATCAAGGGTGGTCATTATAGGTTCTTTTCATCTATCCATCCATCTGACATTATTGTGCAACTCGTCCTAGGCCCCTCCTAGTGGTGATTTGCAAGAACATTGCTCAAATCCTTAATTGCATCTGTTAACATGCTCCTCCTCAAGGCCTCATATAAGGTTGGTTTGAACGTAGGACCTGCAATTGCAATGGCATCCACTATGGACTACCAATATGGAAACCTTGTAATATGGAATGTCATGCTAGAATAGTACTAATTTGAAATGCCCTTTTTTGCTTGCTTGTGCATAGTCTTCTTCCACCTCATGCTCTCCAAACTTGGTTGTGCTCTAGGTGTTGCATGTGGTGCCAAGAAGTTGTTAATGTTTCCCCTACTTGTGTTACTCTTTGTGATCCATAAGAAGGCATAGAAATTTGTTCATTTGATAAAGTTTGTTTTAGTTGTGCTCCCTGATTGAGTGATTGACTCTAGCCTTCTTGGTCTTATTTTCTAAAAGGACTTTGATAGTCTGCTTTGCTTGATGGGTGACATCTAAAGGACATGTGGCAACTCTTCACATCATTCCTTGATTGCATTGCTAAATGTCATTTGAAATGAGAAATCGCTTTGTTGTATGCCTTAAGGCGAAAATTGCACTTAACTTTGTTAGTACCCTCAATCACGTGCAGTATGCCCATGCAAAGCCTTTGTCATGTGGCATGATGATCAAACTTGAAAGAAAAAAAGAGAAACTTACATTTAGCGTTTAAAATGTTTAAAAAATCGACCAAATCTGAAAAAATCACCATAAAATGTTTTTATGTTTTATAAAATAGCATTTTTAAATTTATTTGATATCAAAATTTTAAATCATTAAGTTATTTAATAAATTGAAAAAAAGGTTTAAAATAAAATTATAAATAAAAACATAAATAAATTTTAAATTAAAAATATTACAATTTAAAAAATAAAATTTCAACAGAAAAACTATAAATAAATGAATAAAAATATGCCAATTTAAATTTAAAAAAACAAAAAATATATATAACAATATACATTTATTTATGGCCGATAAGAGTGTGGTTCGGTGGTCAAGTCGCTTGGTTGTAGTGACGGCCACCAGGGTTCAAATTCTCGCTGGGCCAAAGTGCTCGCAAGCCTTGTGCCTTCGCTAGGCCAATGTGCTTGCGGGTTTGGTAGTTTCTTGTGGTTTCTTGTACCCAGTTCATAGCTCCGGTCAAAAGTGTTTACCCCTAATAATATGGGTGCATTGCACCTTTTTAAAAAAATAAAAAAAATATAGATTTATTTTATTTTATTTGATATATATCAATATATATATATCAATATTTTTTAAATATTATTTTTTAAGTTCAAATACAAAGTTATAAATTAAAAAAAATTAAAATAAAAACAATATATTACAGTTTAAAAATTAATCATTGAGATTCGACCTAATTTTTTTAATAATTTTAATTTTTTAATAACAAAATAATATATAATAATATTATATATTTTATTTAATATTAAAATTTAAAATAAAGATTAAAAAATTGTTATTGAAAGATAGCGTCGGTCAAATCTGGAAATCGATTGCTGCAAGCACCATCGTATTTCATACCTGATTGAGTTTATCGTTATTTCTGAAAATCATATCATTCGAATTTATGAGTATAAAAATGCGAATCATATTTAATATTCTAAATTGAAACTTATATTGTTATTCGCTGTTTAGTGTATATGTGATATACTAACGCATTGTTAACTGTGTGTTAACCCGCACTCTAAAGAACACGTCCCATGAGTGGACGTGTCTCCACTCGTGGAGACACGTCCTCTCATGAGACGTGTCTCTTAGAGGCCGGGTTTCATAACATACATATGGCGAATCCTTCACTGATATGCAGATATAGAAATCGAACAATGTTCTGCATTCAGCACATTAATTATCATTAAATCTGGAAGTCGAAAATCTGTGTAATTCTGGAAGTCGAAAATCTGTGTCTTAGCTTTTGGTAGATTTATGAAACTGAGAATACTTATAGAACCCTTAATCTCTTATACTTGCCATTAGATTTGTTTACATTTACATGGTATCAGAGCCACGTTGTGCGAATCCCAAACAGATCTAATATCAGTTTGCTCTAGAAAATTCGCATTTTCTAAAAATCGAATTTACTCACATTCTTCATAATGTCAAGTGTGATCAGATTTGAAGATCGCCTTGCTGGAGCAGACAATTTCACATCATGGAAGTTTAGAATCATGATGATCCTTAAGGAACATAAGTTAGACTCACTTGTGAGAGAAAATCTGGAGGAACCTAAGTCTGAACCTGAGAAAACTCAATGGGTAGAAAACAATGAAAAAGCCATGAAAATCCTTGTAGATGCAGTTAGAGATCATATAGTGCCCATCCTAGCAAAACATGAAACTGCATACAATATGTTCAAATCTCTTGAGAAAACTTATGAGATCAACAACACATGCAGGACTCTTGCTTTAAAAAGGCAAATCAACAATGCTCAAATAAACAAAGGAGAGTCCATTAATGCATACTTCATGAGGATTATTGAATTGAGAGATCAATTATCCACAATTGGATATCAGATTGATAGCAAAGAATTAACTCTAATTGCACTAGGAGGCCTACCAAACTCATGGGAGTCATTCGGTCAAGGAATAAGTGCAAGATCCAAACTCCCTAAGTTTGACAGGCTAATAACTGATTGCCTCCAAGAAGAAACAAGGCTCTCCTCAAAAGAAAATAAAAACCTTAAGGACAGACAATGGGAAAGAATACACCTCTGAAACTTTTAAGGAATTCTATATGAGTGCTGGAATTAAGAGGGAGTTCACAGTGGCTTACAACCCTCAACAAAATGGGGTTGCTGAAAGAAAAAATAGGACCATTGTAGAAGCTGCCAAAGCAATGTTGCTTGACCAAAACATTGAAACCTCTTTCTGGGCTGAAGCCTCTAAGACTGCTGTCTACATCCAAAATAGATGTCCTCATTCTCATCTTGACAACAAAACTCCTGAAGAAGCCTTTATTGGCATAAAACCTGACATTAGTCACTTTAGGATTTTTGGTTGTCCCGTCTATATTCATGTGCCCAAGGAGAAGAGATTCAAACTTGAACCTTCCGAAAAGAAAGGGATATTTATGGGATATAATGAAACCTCCAAAGCCTACAGGATTTACATACTCGGGCAGAAACAAATTGAATTGAGCAGGGATGTTATCTTTGAAGAAGACATTGCATTCAAGAGGGCAAGAAGTTCTAGTGAGACTGAAACCTATTCCCCTAGAGTACCTGAAATGGAACTTGCTCTTGAGATTCAGAGGGAGCATCCTAAGGAAATTTCACATGAACTTCCTTCTACTTCAAATGAGAATACATATGTCAACGGCAGAGAGAGACCACTTTGGGCCAAGAAGATGATCAAAGAAGCATAGAATCATGCAGCACCCAAAGGAACGTTCAGGGAGAGCAAAAGACCCAAACGCTTCTCTAGCTATGTTGCCCTTATGAACGATATCATAAACTCCGAACCTGTCAGTGTTTCAGAAGCCTTCAAAAATCAAGCATGGAAAGATGCAATGACAGAGGAATATCAGTCCATTCTAAAGAATGATGTATGGGATATAGTGCCTAGACCAAAAGGGAAATCTGTTGTCTCTTCCAAATGGCTCTTTAAATCAAGCATGTTGCTGATGGCAGTATAGAAAAACATAAAGCACGTTTTGTGGCCAGAGGTTTTTCTCAAAAAGAAGGTATTGATTACGAAGAAACATTTGCACCTGTTGCCCGTTACACATCAGTGAGAGCAGTGTTAGCCATTGCAGTAGCTAAAGGTTGGAAGATCCATCAAATGGATGTAAAAACTGCCTTCCTGAATGGAACCATTGAAGAGGAAGTCTATCTGGAACAGCCTGAAGGTTTTGTGATACATAAACTTGACTCACATGTATGCAGACTGAAGAAAGCTCTTTATGGACTTAAACAGGCTCCCAGGGTCTGGTATGAAAGAATTGACAGCTATCTCTTGGGATTAGGATTTTCCAAGAATGAGGCCGACTCCAATCTCTACTTCAAGGTAATCAAAGGTGATATGCTAATAATTATTTTATATGTTGATGATCTGCTGATAACAGGAGAAGATCACCTCATTGCTCAAGGGAAGCAGGATCTAATTTCTGAATTTGACATGAAAGACTTAGGCATTCTTCACTACTTCCTAGGTTTAGAAGTATGGCAGAAATCAGAGGGCATTATACTAAATCAAGGGAAGTATACTATTGATATTTTGAAAAGATTTGGAATGTTGGACTGTAGACCGATGTCTACACCTATGGAAACAAACCTTCACAAATTGAAAGAAGCAGCAGTAGAATCCAAGTGTGCAGATCCAACCCTTTACAAACAGATGATTGGATCCTTGATGTATTTGGTTAACACTAGACGTGATATTTGCTATGCAGTGAATGTTCTCAGCCAATTCATGTGTGAGCCAAAGGAAATTCACTTAATGGCTGTGAAACATATTTTGAGATACCTTCAAGGCACCATTGGATATGGTCTTCTTTACAAGAATGATCAACTAGATCTTCATGGGTACTCTGATTCAGATTGGGCTGGAAGTATAACCGATCGAAAAAGCACATCAGGATGTTGCTTCAGTTTAGGATCGGCTATGATCTCCTGGATTTGCAGAAAACAATCTTCAGTTGCACAGAGCTCAACAGAAGCTGAATACATTGCAGCCTCCATGGGTGCAAGAGAAGCAGTTTGGCTTCGTAAATTGCTTGTGGGACTCTTTGGTGAACCCTTGAATCCTACAATTATTCATTGTGATAATCAGAGTTGCATCAAACTCTCTGTAAATCCTGTCTTTCATGATAGATCGAAGCACATTGAGATCCCCTATCATTATGTAAGAGATATGGTGGAAAAGAAAGTAATTCAGTTGGAGTATATCAGTACAAATGATCAAACTGCAGACATTCTCACCAAGCCTCTCTCCCGAATCAAGGTGGAGCACTTCAGGAAGAAACTTGGTATGGTTGAAATGTAATTTGTTATTTATGTTTGAAATACAAATTGTTTATAAATTGTACTAATATATATAAAGATGTTTAATGTGTAAACTCTTTTGTCATGTGTGTGACTCCATGACTTTATGGGCCTACTTTTCCTGTATGCATTATTGAAAGGTGACGATCTTTCTAATAATGTACACTTGTAATTGACATTGTAAAGTGACGACTCTACAATGATCAAACTATCATGATAGATATCATGTGACTTGATATTATGGACATGTCATGATAGTGTCTCTTATTGATATCATGGGACTTGATATCATTTGTAGATCATTATGATCCTTAAGAGATAATCATGGTGGATATTTATATCCATGGATATGCCATGAATTATGGTAGACATCATGTGACTTGATGTCAGTGCACATACCATAATAAGATATGATATGAAGAATGTCATGTGACTTGACAATATTGAGAAATCATATTATGTCTTAGATATCACGTGTTTAGGTGATATCTCTAGTTATTCGATTTGATACATCTTCCCTAGCTAAGAGGGAGTGTTATTGAAAGATAGCGTCGGTCAGATCTGGAAATCGATTGCTGCAAGCACCATCGTATTTCATACCTGATTGAGTTTATCGTTATTTCTGAAAATCATATCATTCGAATTTATGAGTATAAAAATGCGAATCATATTTAATATTCTAAATCGAAACTTATATTGTTATTTGCTGTTTAGTGTATATGTGATATACTAACGCATTGTTAACTGTGTGTTAACCCGCACTCTAAAGAACACGTCCCATGAGTGGACGTGTCTCCACTTGTGGAGACACGTCCTCTCATGAGACGTGTCTCTTAGAGGCCGGGTTTCATAACATACATATGGCGAATCCTTCACTGATATGCAGATATAGAAATCGAACAATGTTCTGCATTCAGCACATTAATTATCATTAAATCTGGAAGTCGAAAATCTGTGTTTTAGCTTTTGGTAGATTTATGAAACTGAGAATACTTATAGAACCCTTAATCTCTTATACTTGCCATTAGATTTGTTTACATTTACAAAAATAAATTTAGACTTTATTTTTTAGTTTGAATATAAAATTATAAATAAAAATAAAAATTTAAAAAATCTATAATAAAAAATTATAAATAAAAATAAAATTAAAAATTAAAAAATGGTGCAAAGTCATGCACCTAAAGAACCTTGCGCGGTGGTAGGGCGGGTAGCTAGAGGACATAGCTATAGGATTCTAGATTTGTAGGGGTTGGTTTAGTCTCTTGGTGGGGAATTGCAATAAAAGATTTAGTTGGCTCTTACCAATAGAAAAGGGATTAGTTTGAGCTTGTATTTCCATTTACTTGTTGAAACAAAACCTTAATTGAGAAGGAAAAGAATGAAATTACGCAATTTATTATTGAAAAACTAGAAAAATCGGTATGATTTTGGTAGGTAAAATGTGGACTTTTTAAGGGATTTTTTGTGTGATTTTAAGGAAAAACTTGCAATTCATGTCAAGATCCAAAATATTGTGCGATAAATTGCAATTTTCACACAATATGCTACCATGCTTAAGCCCCTCTATAGTGCATCAAACACAACATTTGGCAAGATTTCCCTCTTGTAACTTGAGAAGTCATGCCTTAGATGTATATTTGAGGGCTATAGAGGTTGGAGTGATAAGGAGATTGCAAATTTTTTTCTTGTAGTTATCTTCTTTTCTTTTTTTCTCTCATCTTTTAGTGATTTTTTGTTATTCCCTAAGCTAGATTCCTCCTAAAGGGTCTAGTCAAGTGAGGGGTACTACTACTTTGATACCCAAGCCTTAGACAACATTGCAACCTTCTCATTCTATAACTTTCGATGCTATTGTACTCACTCGTACTACTATGCTATCCCATAAGACTTTTTTAATCTAGTTTACATAGGGCTTTTTTAATCTATTATCATTCTATGTCTCAAGTCACAAAATTAAGACACATGTCATAATCTTATGTTGTCCTATGTCTCACTTTGGCCTATATAACCAAGGGGTTCTCATTGTTGTATCAATTAATCACATTGAATTATATTTATGTATACATATTGTGCATTTGCATCCTTTGATATAATAGAATTATTCTCCCATGTTTGGTCTTTCTTGTGTTTTCATTAAAGTTTCTAAATCTGAGGTGGCTATCTCCATAGCTAAATCTTTTATGGTATAGAGCATTCTATACCAACTCTTAGAAGGTTTATAATGTTGTTTTGTTTTTTTTCTTAAATTAATGCACCCTAGAGTTGTAATGTTTTTGGTTTGTTTTGTTTTCTTATTTATATAGAATGGTTGATAATTCTAGTGTAGTTGACTCAATGACAGAGAGGTAGTTTGAAATTGATGTAGCTTCACCTCTTTGGCAACATATGACCATGGTTGAGCAACTTCTCGAAGATGGGGATTTTTCGTTGGTGTTGTAGTCAATCTGAGAATGAGTATAAGAACTTGTATAGTTGAGTGAAAGCTATGACTAACTTAGAAATAAAAATTTGTCTAGGGGAAAAAACAAAAAGGTTGCCAAATGACTAAATTATCACATATATTAAAGAACAAGAAGATGCCAATATTCTAAGCGAGAGCAAAATAAAGATCACTTCCTTTATCAAAGAAAGGATTGATCAAGCCTCCGTTGGCCCTATAGTGTCATCTGCCCCACATTCTTTCATTTTTGCACCGTCTTTCCAAGAAGACGATAACCCCCTCTATTTTTTGGTAGAAAAGCTTATTGGAAAATACCTTCAAGAATGAGTTGAGGGAGATAGTAGATTAATGCATTGCTTGTTGCATATATAGCAATGGGCTTCCTTTCAACCTCGCGAGATCACCATATTGATGAGAAATGTTGATGGCAATTTCTAATGCACCTGTTGATTATGCTATTCTTGAGTATGAAAAGGTGTGCACCATCTTATTGTTGAAGGAAAAAAGCTTCCATAGAGATATTATTGTAGGCAATCGAGGACACATGGTCAAAAACATGATCATTCATTATTTCTAATAGATAGAAAGATTGGAAAAATAGACCATTAATTAATGTTATTACAGTGTGCGCTAAAGTGGTGATATTTTTGAAGGCAATCAATTGTAAGTGGCAAGTGAAGGATACAAACTTTATTGCCAATATCCTCACAAAATCCATTGAAATAGTGGGTTTTGAAAGTGTTGTTCAAGTCATATTGGACAATGCTAAAAATTGTAGGGAAACTAGTTTATTAGTGGATGCTATCTATGGACATATATTTTGGACACCATGTGCCATCCACTCCCTCAACTTGGGGATGTAGAAAATTGGCATAGAGATTGAGTGGGTCTAAGACATCTACACCAAGGCCAAGGAGATTCAAATATTTGTGATAAGTCATCAAATATCACAAGCCATCATTAGATCCTTCTCCAAGTTGGAATTGTAGGTAAGTTTATGAAATTTCATCACACACAATCATCTTGAGATGACTTGTGAAGGTGGAAGAGCCATTGAGCACTATGGTCATCAATACTCTTTAGGGTGTATGGAGGCAATAAAATATAGAGAGAGCCCAAAAGGCCAAAGCATTGATCCTCAATGATGATTGATGGGCTCATGTGGAATATGTTTTTAGTTTCACTGAGCCATGTGTATGATTAGGTTTGTTGATATAGATTGATCATTTTTGGATGATTTATGATGGCATGGTCTCCATGATAGGAGAAATAAGGCCCATAATATAACCCAAAGACAATGACCCCATAGAAGAATTTTTCAAAAGAGTGCAAAGAATCATTGTTGACTGTTGGAATAAGATGACCACACCCTTGCATCTCCTAGCATTTCCTTTGTTCCCAAAATATTACAACACAAATACTTTCCTTTTCAAGGAGGGTGGCACTATATAGAGATCAAGAGGTTGTTGGTGAGTACAGATTGCACTCAAGAGAATATTCCCAAATATAAATGTACATAGTATTGCCTTGAATGAGTTTGGCCACTTCATATCTTCAAGGGATCATGATGTTTGCACTCTTTGAGACAAGTACAAGAAAAATGCTTAAGAATAGTGGTAAATCTATAGCCAAGGCTCTATTTACTTGCAATATTTTGCAACAAATATTCTATCTCAAGCATGTATTTTTAATTGTTTAACTTCTTTACTTCCAATTTTTCACATTTGTCTATAGCTTTCTAACATTCATGACAAATGTTATTGAGTAGACATTTAATTATCTAAAGACTCCTGCAATTAAGGCTAATAAACCTACTAGCTTCTTTTTTTTCGCTGTTGTATATTATGTTTTATAATTGCAAATGTTATTGAGTTTGTATGCAATTTCAATAAGTTTTGAGTTCTTTGGTTGACTGGAATTGGAATACATACTCATTTATCTACTTGAAGTGTAATAGATTGGCTGCAGAAAAAGTTGAGGATTTGGTTAATATGCATTCCAATTTGCATCTCTTGTCACATAAGAAAATTGATTACAATAGGGGGATGATAGGGAATTGGGATGCTACCCTTGAGTGTGCCAAGTTAGACACTTCTGTTGTACAACTTGTCTTGGTCTTTGTAGATGAGACAAAATCTACATTTGACATGGCTAGCAGGATTGGGATTGTGACTGTTTGTGGTTCAAACTAACCAAATATTGACTTTGATGCTCCTAGTGAAGAGAATTGTGAAGATTATTGATTGTAATTTTCATTTTGGATTTACATTTGACATTGAATCAATGAATTATGAATATTTTATTTTTTGGTAACTATGAGTATGTATACACACACATACAACTACTCCCAACTCTTTTTTTGAAGCAATTGTTTTGCCAAAAAGAATAAGGAAAGCTTACAAGGAGATGATTTGACTTATATCCTTGTGAAACACTTTTTGCCTAGATATACTTTCTAGGCTAAGTTGCTAGTTTGGGTGTAGGTTCAAAGATTGCGATTTGCAATATAGTGATTTTCTTTGCTTAGGTTCAATACGGCTAGGTATAGTCTCACAAATGATTTGGCCTATCATAGTCAAACACCTTCTACCTAGATGTGCTTTCTAGGATGAGTTGCTTGTTTGGGTATGGGTTTGACATTTGGGTTCACAATACGACAAATTTCTTTTCTTGAGTTTGACATGTGGAAAAATAGTAATCAACAAAAAAAATTCTGAAAAATAAGAGTACCATTCATATCAATGTCCTTTCAACAAAAATAAAATGAAATTGGACATCTATGAAAGGAGTCGTGTTATTGGGAAATCTGTCTAAATTAATAGTTCTTGTTTAAAAAATTAACAATAAATAAAATATGCAACAAAAAATTACATAAAAATGTGTACCCTGGATATCAATGTTAATAATCTAAGTTTAAAAAATTATGAAGAGATTTTATTTGTAGCTGAAGTTATTTGTTAAGAGGAAATATTACTTACTAAACAATAGTATATGGTGTAAAAACCACTTTATTTAAAAATATATAAAACATGAGAAATAATTTTTGAACTCTTAAAAAAATTTAGAAATATAATTTGCATAGGAAATTTCACAAATCATTAGTTTATATTATCTTCAAATTCTTTATGGTTTTCTTTCTATAATTGAGAAGAAATGAATTATTGTAAAAATTGTTGATTTGCGAGGTCCACTTAGGCCAGAAAGTGAAATATCTTTGTGCTGTCACTTGGAGCCATACATGAGGAAAAGTTCCACCCTCTCAATTGCTTTGACCTTATTTTGAAACTTGTCAACCGACTCCTTGTGGATGGCCATGGGGACACAATCATTGGGGTTGGTACCACTTGCCTTCATCTTAGTGTAATCGAAAACCAAGTCGAGGCCACCCCTGTACTGATGCAAACACAAGGATCTAACTTCCAAAATAAAACCAATTAATAAAAATCAACAACTCCCCCTATTTGCAGCCAGGCAACAATTTCAATTATACATATTTATTCACCACACAAACAAATTTTAAAATCTCATTCTTGAATCTGATTTCTAATCCACTTTATTGTTGTACATAAACATACATATAGACTGCAATTTACTTTTCAAGTTTTAATTGTTCTTCTCCTATTTATGCACTCGTAGCTCTGCAATTTCTCTTCAAATTTTATCTATCTTATTTGCCATGACCTGCTAACCTCTTATTCTTTTATTGCTGCAAATATTTTCCTGTATTTTTCTCCATGGCTGCATGCTTCTCTGTGTTTTCTTGCATTCTCACCAATCTCTTTTCATTTCTCATCTTTATTTGCATAAAAGGCAGCTCTCCATTTTTCCTCCTCCTTCTACAGCCACAACCCTCTCACCTTTTTTTTTCCCCCCTTTATCAATCATGCCCTTGCTTATTTCTACTGGCAGAAATTGGAACACTGTTATAGGGTTGATGAGTCCTCTTTTTATTCAACTTGCTGCTATCCTCTGCTCTCAAGACTTAGCGCCTAATTCCTTCTCAATTCTTTCCCTCTCAAACTCTTCTCATTCTCCAGCGCTAAAGTCTCATGAGTTTTTGTTTTCTGATTTTTTCTTTTACACCAAAACAGTCCTTCAAAATGCAGCGCTTGAATTCTTCTGTCCCCTCACTTTCCACGCTGGCCAAGGGTAATATTTTAATTTGTTTGTTTCCTGCTTAAATGTGGCATCCCAAATCTGCAAAGAATCCACGCTAAAGGAAGATTGAATCGTCCCATTTGGGCGCCCAGCTTAACATAAAAATCTTTAATTATATTTAAGTCTGCCTTTCAAAATAATTTTCAGCATTAATATTGCTTTGGGTGTAATTGAAATAACTTCTAGAATGCCAGGCCAGCATATACATGACTCCGACAAAATTGAATGCCAGCACACCAGAAAACCAAAAATTTAAAACAAAACCAAAATGTATAAAAATTGATGTGGATTGTAAGGATAGCTGGATGCTCCTGCATCATGCACTTAGGCTTGATGCAAAAGACTGTGAGAGTTTCCACCACAACCTTGTTTGGATATATGATTGCGATTTCATGACAATCTTTCTCACAATGTCAGAATTCACTTGTGAGAGCTCATTCCCCGTCGTGAAATTCTCTCCTAAAATGAAAGCAATGGAAAAGATTGTAAGATCTGAGTTCATGGCAAAGACCTTACCCAATCGGATCTTCATGATGTGACTAGTGAATGCCATCTCACATTTCGTGGTATGCAACTTGATCACTTCCATGGCAAATCAATCATAGGAGAGCATAAAATAAGTGAAATGAGGAGAATGGCAACACAAAATCACACCTAATAGGTGCAAAATAGTATCTTAATGAATGTTTTGCATGCTTGAGCTATTCAAGTATCCATGGATGAATCATGTCTATGATTATAAGACATTGGGAAGCATAAAACCTTAATGCATCATGACATGTTGGATTGCCACTTTTCCCAAAAATCCTCCATGATATGCCAATACTTGGGATAATTTGATACAATGATCTCATCTTCATCATCAATGGCATAATTTGCCAATTTATTTTTTAGCCAAATTAGTTGCTTTGTAACAATGCTTGCATTCAAAAAATGAGAAGAAACCCAAAAAACTCCAAGCTTCTTGGAGAATATCATCCAACCTCCAATTCATTTTAGCTTTCTTCCTAATAGTGTTAATCAAACTTTCAAGTCCCCTTCTATGATTAGATGCAAGACCCCACATTTGAGAGCCAGTGAGAGACCCAAAATTAGGGCTTGAACCTCCACCTCATTATTAGTCTGTCAAAGTGGCATAAAAAAAGATTAATTCAAGGGCCTTAAGAAGGTATCCCATGCGAAAAAGGACCTAGGTTGCCCCTAGTGGCTCCATCAAAATTCAACTTCAGAAAGGAATTTGGAGGATCATTCACTTTAATAGTTGACTTGGTCATTGAAAGGATTGAGTTCCTTGTGTCCTATGAATGGGAGGAAGCTGAAGGATTTCTATTTATGGAACATGAGCTTGTCCCATGAAGAGAAGCTCCTTTTCCTTTGAGACTAGATGCTTTCTCTTGTTGTGGTTATGTTGTACCCAAAACCAAAATTTTTGCTTCACTAAGGCATTTTGCTTAATTGAGTCTTAACCTTGTTAAAGTGATGTCAGAAGGTCATTTTTGGGCTTTTTAAATATGGAGTTGGTGTCAGTTTCATGTCAGTCGGTTAGTGAAGAAATTTAAGAAAAGTGAAAATCTGAAGGAAAATCATCAAAATTTTCTTTGGAGAGGGGAGCACATTTTCAAAAGGGCGTCCTATCTTTTAGGGGCTCAGATCTTGTTTTTAGGGTTTGTCACCTCCAGCAGGCGTTTGTCCGACATCACGTCAGCTTTGCAGTGGGCTATCAAGCTTGTCAAACGGACCTGTTTCGTGCAAGTTACAGAAGATATAGCGCAAAACGAGAGGAAAGCAAGAATTGGCCAACACTGGAGAAAGGAGCAGCTTTTGAAAAGGGCGCCCATCTTTTTGAGGTGTCAAATGAAGGTTTTTGACTAAATGCCACCCAGGATGTTCATCTCACATTTGTTCAAGCTTCGCAACGCATCCGTCAGTGGGTGAATCTGAGTTGCAGAAGTGCCTGAACCAGAGGTCAAATGTAGGGTCAAATCTTGGTTAGAATATCAAGGAAAAAAGCAAAAGAGCACTTTTTCAGAAAGGCGCCTGAGCTTTTCAAGCCTTTAATACCTTCTTTTTGATGATCTCAGATGTTCAATTTGTCTGTGTTACGTTTAGCTTTCCGTTGCCTATCTCGGTCAGATCAGAAGATGTCCAGCAGCTAGCAGTCGGAGTTCTAGTATTATTTTGGTCAGTTCCAGAAATGGCCAAGTCTGGAGGAAAAAGAGCAACTTTTCAAAAAGGCGCCCTTGATTTTCACCCCTTAGATGATGTTTTCTGGAGAAATGTGCCTTTGCAGCTGTCATGCAGAATGAGGTTAGCTCCGCAGTGAACCTGTGATCCAGTCCTGAAAGTTGGTAAATCAAAAGTTATGAAGGATTTATTTTTCCCTTCGTACGAGATCGGGATGAGAAAATTTGACTAAGTCTGAGAAAAAGGGCAGTTCTTGAAAAAGGTGCTTGGATTTTTGAGCCTTCAGATCTTAGTTTTATGACTTTCAGTCTCAAGGTACCTTTTAATCAGTTTTTCTCTAGCTCTGCGATGCATCTGTCAGCCAGCCAATCGGTGGAGTCAGTCAGCCAGTGGCAGAAGATGAACAGAGGTCTCGAAAGAGGTTTAAATCTAAATTTTCATCAAATTTGGCTAAGTCTGGAAAACGCCTTAAGAGGTCAAAGTTGAATTTTCGAAAGAAGTTGACTGGTGCGCCCTAACTTGAGTTCTGACTTCAGTTAGACTGAACGATTTTTGGGTTGTCATCTCCAGTTCATATATTGGCATGTTGAGTGATCTTTCAGTTCGCATGTTGAGTTAACTAGTTTGCATGTTCAGTTAACAACTTTGCATGTTGAGTTAACTTGTTTGCATGTTCACTTAATTGAAATTTATGCTTGAAAATCAACTTGAGTTTACATGCATGGCGCAATTGGTTGAAATTGTGAAGACTTTGTGAAGTTGGCGCTTCACTTTTGTCAACTGAAGTTTTCAAAAGGGGACGCCATATTTAAATTAAAGCATGAGTGTGAAGATGGCAAAGTCACTCTTGATTGTCAACTAAAGTCTTAAAAGGGACGCTTAAAGCATGAATTTTAAAGCAAGTGAAGTAAGGGCGGACTTAATATGAATTATCAACTGAAGTCAAATTCGCATGATGCTTTAAATGGTATTTGCAACTGAAGTCTTAGTAAAGCGACTAAAGCATGTTGCTTTATTTAGTTTATTTTAGTTTCAGTTAACTAAAATTGGGGTCCAATCACAAGCCAAGCGCATTTTTCAAGGTTTCATGCTTTTGTGCGAATTTTGGTGAAGAAAATCTATTTATTCAAGCATTGGCGTCCATTATTTCTTCATCTCAAGCTCTGAAGTATACATTCTTCTTGAGCGAGCAGCAGCTTAAAGGTGCTACAGGTGTCAGAATTCAGCGTTCTTCATAGCAACGGATTCAGATTGTTCAGGGGAAGAAGATTCAAGACATTGTTTTCACTTTGCATGCAGGTTTCATCAAATTCCAAGAAGAGATTGGCGAATTCTACAAAAGCAGAGCAAACAAAACTTTCTATCTTTTGTCTTATTTCTTCTATTTCTCATCTTAGGTACTTTCTTCGCATGTCACAGAAATTCAACATATTTTCAGAGTTTGATCATCTGGGTTCGCATACTTCAGTATTTGCAGCAAAACCCATGTCTTAGAATTTTTTTCGAGAAAATCGCCCCGTAGTCTTCATTCTAAAGCTCTGTGCTTTTTTCCTAGAATTTCTTTGCATGTGGGCCTAAAAAACATTTTTTCGAGAATCAAGCTATCTGGGTTGTCTTAGAATTTGATTCTGCACAAAACCCACGTTTTAGAAAAAATTCGAAAATTTCTTTCGTCATAAGCTATTTTTAGCCTTGTCCAGAGATTTTCAGTTTTTCAGAAAGTTGTTCAAGTACATTCGACTTTACAGTCAAAAGTCTTCATTTTCAAAATGCAGTTCAATCTCATTGATTATAAGGCCAAATCGGCTCTTATGCATAATATTATCAAAACTTCAGATACAGACCTGAATCATGTTTATCCAGTGGTTAATCTGAGCAGTCTGGAGGGTGTTAGTAGCAATTCGTTGAGAAATCTTGAGCGTTCCGGATTGTTGGCAGCGGCATCCATTCCTGTTACCACTTTTGATCTTGAGTTCGTTCTTGCTTGCATCAAGCATTATGACTCATCTTCACGACAAATTAGATTAGCTGATGGGAGGGTTGTTTGCAGTCTCAAACCGAAGGATATAGAGAAATGTTTTGCTATTCCTCCTCGTTCAGATAACTTTACTGTGGTTATTGAGGCCTGTGAGAAGATATGGGATGGAGATCAACAATGTTCGCAGAGAAAGGTGGCTCAGAAATGGTTGAAAGTTTAGAAGACTAATATGCCTAAAAAGGTTGGTCGTGGTGAATTCAAGGACGAGGTTGCTGTTTTGATAACTTTGCTCAATCGAGTTACAAGTCAACAGGATGCTAGCACTTTCCGTTCATGGATGTTTTATCTTATTTCCAGAATTCTTGATGGCACAAAACATTTTGACTGGGCTATGTTGATTAGTGATTGCTTACATCAGCAGATTACTAATTTTCTCAAGTTTCATGAGTTTCATATGATATCTTACTTGGTCTACTTAGTTGCATTCCAAGGCAGCTACAAGCATCTAAAAACTAATGGCACTCTTGGTGTTCAACGTGTTCATGAGTATTATCCTAAGTTGGAGTTTTCAAAATCCGAGCAAGACTTCCGAGCAGTGAATGATCACTTTTCTATGAGGACAGTTAAAGATCTTGACAACGAAATGCACATTCGTATTTCTGCCGAGGCAAAATTAGCAATGGAGACTTGGGCGGATTGGTTTATCCAATTCCCTACTTTCACATACATCCGGGTTTATGGATATGTTGGAGAGCCTTTGATGTTGCCAAGGTATCCTTCAGACAAGATCATCTTCATGGAGTTTCTCAGATAGATGCAACATGTTCATTTCTTTCTTCGCAGTTGTCATAAGACTGCGGCTAATTTTCGATTTACATTTTGAATTTTCACATGCAGTGCGGCAACGGATGCCAGGCTTATGTCAACCGAGATAGAAAGGTTTAAGCTTAAAACTCATACTGAGAGGCGTTCTTATGATCCTTTGGGTCATTATGCAGACAGGTTAGAGCGAGGGATTGCACATAAGCCAGCACTTGAAGATTTCTGGGCTAATTGTGAGGATGAATTCGAGGTCCGTCGTCATCACTATTGTAGACTCACTATTGGTCAGCTCTCTGATTATCTATCAGAAGATGTTGATGGTCTATCAAATGATGATGGAGAAGTTCTTCTCAATTCATATGTTAGAGATCAAATTGCTCGGCAGCCACTTCGCTCACCGGATTGGTACGCTAAAGAGAACACTTCTATTGAGGAGGTTTCTAGATCGGTTATCAAGACCAGCAAGCTGTTCTTGGAGAGTAAACGGAAGCGAAAGTCTATTCCTGTGACAGAGCCGCCAAAGGATTTTTCTTCATTGCCTTCTACTTCTAGGTCAAGACCTCGGGTCAAGGCTATTGTGATACCTCCTAAAGGAGTTAAACTCAGTGGAAACACAGGGAAGAGAGCTACTGGTAAAAGGAAGCAGAAGTGAGTTGAGAATGTACTTGAGATTCTAGTGGAGACAGTCATCCAAGCTGAACCTCACGTTTCACCTTCTAGTTCGCCTCACATGCAACCTATTGACATAGATTCAGAGCCTGAGATACCAATTCAAGTAGGATCAGAGACAACTGAACCACCACAGGTTGATACATCAGGGACAGTCTCTCCTCGAATTGATAATATTGTTTAGTCTTGTTGGCTCGAGAGGTCTTTGGGGAGACAGAGGCGTGAACCTTCATATAACCTTGATTTATCTGAGTTTCGTGAGCCTTATCAGAGAAGGTCGAACAAGAAGATTAAGAAACAGGTGCATATTGAAAAGACTCCAGAATCAGAGGTTGTTATAGAGGTTGCTATTCCTCCAGAGGGTAAGAGCCTAGATGAAGTCGAAGTTGGTGACTTTACTTTCACTAAGGCAAATCTTGGCAGGACCACTCGAGAGACAGACGTGAGCCTTCTTAAGATTGTCACCAATAATCTTGAAGAACGCATCACGAAGGATGGAGAGGATAAGGCATTGCTTAAGGCTGAAAATAGTCAACTTCGTCAGTATATCTCTAATCTTGTTCACGGAAATTCAAGTAGAGCACCTGTTCTTCCTCAGAATACACCTCCAGAACAACGAAAGCTGGATTAGTTAGTCAGTCATGGCAGACTTTTGGATAACTGGATTGAAGGCTTAGTCGTTACAAGTCAGCGTCTTCTTGTGGATTTGTATCAGTTGAGGAGTGATGCACATAAACTTCGTCAAGGTATTCAGTTGCTCGAGGTTTCAGTTGCAGAGAGCTTAGCCAAGGATCGTGTTCTTGTGTCCCAGTTGTCTGTTGCATACGATGCCTTGGAGATTGATGAAGATCAAGAGAAGGTTTTTACTTGGAGAGAGCAGCACCTTCTCAAAATGGAGATAGGTGAAAAGATCTCTACCAAGTTGTTTTCATTGAAAGATAATGTAGTTGGAGCGCTTGCACTTGTCAGTGGTTTTGTTGTTCAGATTCCGTGTCATTATCTTCTTGAAGACGGCACGTATATTGAATTGGACAAAGTACAAGCTGAGTTCGAGAAGCTGATTCGTGATAGCCTTGAGGGTGAGCCTATGGCGGCTAAGCTGGAGAATGTTTCAGTTATTTCAGCTAGTTTCAGAAAGGTGACTGAAGATGTCAAAGAAGGCATGCATACAGTCAAGGAAGGCGACAGAGAACTGAAGAGACAGATTATCGCTTTAGACAGTATCAAAGTGCCAGATGACAGAGAGATTGATGATTTCTTGGTTGAAGTGTTAGACCGAGATGACATGGAGTGATCTGCCAGTTGGAAACTGCAGTTAATTTCGAGGGTTGAGTCATGAGCAGCAGTTAACTCGACTTTCAGTCTTGAGTTTACTTGCTGACTTAATACATGCTTATCTCGTCCTTGGAATTATCTTCATAGGAGTTAGGGTTAGGGTTTCCAGTTAACTGAAGGTAGTGTCCAGTTAACTTTGCTTTAAATAAGGACGTGCATGCTTGCACATTGTCCATTTAGGTTAAATGTACCGGTTAACTGATGGTAGTTTTCTAGTTAACTGTATAGTTTACTTTATTAGGGTTTAGTAATAAATCTTGCATGCATTGTGAGACTGTAGTTGACTCAAGGTGATTTTAGGGTTCCCTACACCTTTCGATGTCTATAAATAAGAGCTTTTGCTCATTTGTACATAACTTTTGCACGAGAGAGAAATATATGCTGTGCCTACCTTGCCTTCAATATTGCTCTTTTTGTATCTGTTCATGCGTCTTTACTATTATGATGAATTGTTATGCCACATAGGGTTTCATGCAATTGTAATGGTGAATTCTTTCCATAGTTAGATCATATCTGTTTTGTGTTTAATAAACTTGTTCAGATTGAGATGATAGTTGTGCCTACCTTGCCTTCAAGTAGAGAATCTGCACTTGGTTATCGTGTATTGTTGTGAACAATAAACTTATTCGGATTGAGCTGATAGTCGTGCCACCTTGCCTTAAAGTAGAGAATCCGTATTCAGTTTATCGTGTGATGTTGTTAACAATAAACTTGTTTAGATTGAGCTGATAGATGTGCCACCTTGCGTTCAAGTTGAGAATCTATACTCGTTTATCGTCTGATAGTCAAAACCTTGCTCCATTTCCTCATGCTCTGTTTTCTTGAGGGAACTGGATAGAATTTAAGTAATTAAGTTTAGTTGTAGTTAGTGAATCTGCGAAACCAGAAAATACTCAGCTGCAACGTATATAGTTTTCGAGAAAGCCTTGTACCTCTACAGCTGAAACAAAAAGACAGGATATAGTTTAGTTTATTTTCCTTTACAGGTACTTTTGTCAAGCACAACGAGGGAGCTTCCCCACCTAATTTGAAGAGCACTCATTGCGTAGTGTGCATAGCTGTCCGTACCAACTCTTACTCCAAAGGTGCTAGTTGTTACGCCAACAGGTTATATTTCCACAACTGCCAGTTCCAACTTGACAATAACTTCCCCCCAAGAAGAAGATGTTCTGCAAAACAATCCTATTGTTCCTTTCCCTCCAGATGCGCCATTGAGCAACCTTCATTGCATACCCCAAGGCTTTTGTCACTAGAATAAAGAGGAAAGGAGATAGGACCTTGAGATGCCCCAAAAAATCAGCCAAGCTGCCATTACACAAGATCAAGTATTGAGGTCCGATTATGTAATATGGACCCATTTACAACACTCATTATTGAATCCAAACCTAGAAGTTTAAACAATAAAAGACAAACCGCATGGGCATACACTTTACTCATGTCCAATTTGATGAGCATGGCTCTCACCTTTGTCTAGTGAATGCAAAAATTCATGGGTGATTAGGATACCTTCCATGATTTCTCTATTCAGGACATGATCCCCTTGTTCTTTGCAAAATAATACAATGAAAAATTCTCTTAAGCTGGAAAAAAATCACTTTTGAAACTATCTTGTATACGAAGTTGCATAGTGAGATGGCTTTGAAGTTAGCAAAAGAGGAAGGAGCCACACATTTTGCGATCAAAGCAATGAAGGTGCAGTTAAGGTCTTTGAAGATCTTCCCTTATTTCATTGCTTCTTCTACTGCTAGTAGCACCTCATTGCCCACAAATTATTGACATTTTTGAAAGAAAGTTGCAAAAAAGCCATTTGGACTTGATGCTTTGTCATTGTGCATAGAGAAGCCAAATGTTTTGACCCTCTAAAGTGAAGGGATACACAAGCATATTGTCATGCTCATCTGAAACTAAACCTACGATGTTCTGTAGTAAGGAGTGTTGGAAAGCCTCATCTATATTGAAAATGAGAAACAAAGAGCACAAGGCTCAACACACAATTTCAGTCATTCATCTTCAACACTTAGATAATTACAAAGCTTTCCTTCCTTCTAATTACCCAAACCACTAACTATCAACAATGCATAACTAATAACTAACTGAAAACTAACATTTAATAAATTAACATTAACTTATTACATAATCTATGTCGTGCACTACTTAATTTCTAACACCCCCCTTAGTTGCCAACATAGGGACTTTATTCTGGTGTTCCAATATCGACAATTGGCTTGTCTTATATTTGCGCTCTTAAATGAATTTTTTCCTTTGGATGTCAGTTTCTACCGATAGTGCATCCAATTACAATGTGCAAATGCAGAATCTATTACACCTTTATGGCTCCAAAATTCTTATTTCTCCTCTTTTGAAAAATACAAAATGAAAAAGATAAATTAAATTGGCAATTGCTATTCACAATCATTCAAATGCCTCTATTTTCCGAGTCAAACTGTGAATTAAAAATTAATAATACTGTGAAATGGTTTTTGGGGTTTATTCTCCCCTTCATCAGCTTTCCAGAACATTTTGAATTTCTAAATTTTGTTAAGAAATGAGAAAGATATCACAGTTTTAGTGAGACTATGTTAAACTACCATTTTAAAAATAGAACAATGTACCAACAATAGAATGGAGCTTAATGAGAACATGATTCCTTCTTTGCACAGCTTGATTATCCGTCAAAGAGCAACATAATATATCCATACCAATCTTGAAACAAATAAAACCTCATAATTGAGAGATAAAAAACTTCTTTTCAACCACCTTAACCTCCTGTACTTTTCTGCAATACCTTAGATTTGTATAACTTTGAATCTGAGTTTTTGATATGAAATAAACATAATGGAGTGAAAACTATGAAAAGAGTGAACAAAATGGAGAGAATAGAGAAACAAAATGAAGGAACAAGATAGAGAAAGAAGAGAAACCAAATGTAGATGGATGATGAAGCCAACAAATTTGCACGTGGTCTGCACTGCGCCTCTCTTGACAAAATGCAAGAATGAAATGCAAATGGATGATGAAGTCAACAGATTTGCATGTGGTTTGCACTTCTCCTCTAGTGACAAAATGCAAGAATGGTGGATCAATGACAATGACTTTTTCACATGGTCCTTATTGCATCATCATTGATCACCACTTTGGAGAAGGAAAGACAAGTGAATGGAAGGTGAACAAAGAGGTCCATAAAATCTGCTTTGATACCATATTAAAATTGAGAAACAAAGACTAGAGGCTCAAACTCACAAATTAATCTTTCATCTTCAACACTTACATCATTACATTCTACGGCTTTATAAACCTTCCTTTTTTCTAACTACCAACTAACACAACTAATAACTAACTAAAAAAACTAACATCTAATAAATTAACATTAACATGTTAAGTTATTTTTTATTACATATTTCTAACAATCTATAACTTGATTGACACCCAACAAATATTTGAAATATTTTACTGCCTTTGCACTTATCTTTGCTTCATTTTCTAACCTTTGCCCATCATGAGAGAGAATAGAGGAATCCCATTTTGAGACTTTTTAGCTTTGGTGGAAGCATGGAGAAATTGTGTTTCGATCTCCTTCCTATAACAATATCTCCCTAGATTTCTATTTACAAAAAATCTCTTCCTTGAGTTGGACTTTTGAAACATTCGTAACTAGTTCATTGAGATTATTTAGCTCTTGTTTGATTTTGAGTTTCTCTTAAAAAAAGATTTTAGAAGGAATCCTTATTCCATTGCATGATGCAATTTTTGACATGGGTAGCTTCTTAGCCATTCTAAATGTTTTAGACCTGGATGTTTTAGGTGCCAATAACCACTAGCTTCTCAAAAGATCCATGAAATCTTCATCCCTAAACCACATGTTTTCAAATTTAAAAGGAGATTTCTTAAGAGCTTGACCCTCCATGATTGTTAGAGAGATGGGAAAGTGGTCAACTTGAGACCAAAAGGCACTACTTTTGATGAGGAGATTCAAACTCAACTAGTTTGGAGTTAGGAGAAAATGGTCGAGCCTTTTTGTAGTTAAAGTGAAATTGGATTGCCATTTGGATCAAGTGAATTTACCATTTCTAGGTGGGGAGTCAATCAAATTGCTATTTACAAAATTAACAATGTTTAGTTTAGAACTTTAGATTTAGTTACATGCATCACCCCACAAAATTGTAAGCTAAAGTAGTGGAACAACTTCTTACACTAATCTTGAGTGGATGGTTATACAAAAAACTTTTCAAATATGAACAATTATAGAATCTTAAATAAAAATAAACATAAACAACATTCATACCACAACACATTGATTTACATGGGGAAAACCCTTTCGGGAGGAAAACACCACACTCCAAAAGTCACCCAATATATTATTCTGAAATCAACAAGATTACAATATACTTGCAGAACAAACTTTATCACATGAGTATCACCAACTAGAGATCTGAAGGCAACTCAATAGTTATAAAACTCTTACACACAGCCTCCATATCATGCACTTAATATATAGGGGGTACACTACATGAAACTGTCAAACAGTGTTACAAAACCATGAGCTAAAACCACCTAAAAAGTGGTGTTCATCCTTATCTCTAATAACAAATGCTTATGATGTGTCAAAAAACACATCACCACGTGTAACTCCCCCTTTACAACTCATTTATGTGTACACATTTTTACATCTTCCATTTGAAGAGACCCAACTTTCAGAGGCCATAATTTTTGATTCAAGTGTCTGATTGACGAACTGTTTGAAACCTCAGAAAGCTCAGGAAGTGGTCTATCAAGCTGTAACTTGCTTTGTCGGTTGTAACCACTTTCAAGCCCAAAAACACCTTTAAGGCCTTCAAATTGGACTATGAAACTTTGGTAAACAAAAACTTTAATATCTTCTAATCCAAACATGTTCTCGCGACAAAACTTTACGAGCGTGCTTATTTAGCCAATTTGGAGCTTTGGGGAAAATTTTGCAATGACTTGTTCTCAAATGTAATCTTAGTATAAGTAGTAACCTCATGTAATTGCAAGGTTGAGACACCATTTTCCTAACAAAAATTTCTCCATTGAGCAAAGGCATGCATTGAAGTCTCCACCTTGGACAAATAGGGTGTTGAAGAAGTTTGTTATGACCATCTCAACTATGCTCCACATGCCTTTTTTGGGAAGCTTCCCTATCAAGCCATAAATGTTGATTAACTTGAACTCCAAATTAGAAGACAAGTTACATACCTTACACACCAGCTAGTTTTGTCAAGAGTACTTTGCTTTCCAGCATTGTTTTCATCCACTACCTTATCGTTCAAGCTTTCTTCCTCATTTCTATGTTGTGCTTGGTCATCTAGGTGTCAGTTTGAGAGAGAGCCTTTTATGATTTTCTAAGTCTTTTATCTTCTTCCGAAATTTCTTATTTGAATTCTTCCCTGACTTGTCTCAAAATACATTTATCCATTGAGTTTAAAAATCCATCCTCCAAATTGAGCCCTTCCTCTTTTACAAAGCAACTACTTCAAGATATGATTTCTTGACATTCTAAAGCTCTATGGCAGGATTAGGAGAAATAAATGGCTCGGTCAATTGTTCTTGGGGCCCAATAGTAGGGGAGAGTCACAACCTTAGTCTCCAAAGGAAAAGGGTTTTTATTCCCCTTGCTCCCCCTCCCTCTACTAGGGTAAGATTTCCTAATGTGACTTGTGTTATGATATTGAAAGCACATTGGGTATGGATATTTAATTTGAACATTTCACTGCTAGGAACCAAATTTGGAATTGAGAAGAATAAGAATAGGAGAAATGGGAGGAAAACATCAATCTTGATATAGATCCAGGCGAAGATATTTGTTTTTTCTTCTAAGTCATTTGAGTCTTGAATTTGAAACTTGCCCAATCTTTTGTAGCACCAATATGACCCAATATTTTGTAGAAAGTTTATGAAGTCTAATTCATATCATAACCATTGTCAACCTTGTTTCCAAAGGATTAGATTTTGTTGCGGGGCTTGTAGGAAAAGGTTTGAATCGTTCACATTCCATGACCCCCTGAAAATCACTTTCTCTTTAGATTTGTAGTTTGAAAATCTTGCCATGATAAAACCCCTTGGAAAAAAGATCTTGATTGGTAGTAGGTACAAAGGTATTGACTTCAAGTGTCGCGTCATCCAAATAAATATAAAGTGCCTCCACGCTAGGGAGAGTAGGCTTAGGGAAATCTTGATTTCACTAGTCAACATGTATTGAGTTTTCCAGCATTGTCACATGCCTATTGTGGTTGTCAAGTAGGAAACCATCTTCGATATCAATGTCTTTGTATACTACTTACACCTCTGCAATGCAAGTTGTTGTGCCTAGTGTGGCTCCTAAGTCTTTGAGCCAAACTCTCCTCTCCTCCACCTCTCCCAAGACTACAACTCCAACTTTTTCTTCATCATTCATTCTCCTCACCAAATTTGGTAATCCTACCCCAATTTCTTCTACTGTTCCAATGGCACTTACCCTGCCAACCCACCTAGTTCACTTGCTCTAACCAATTCAAAGTCTCCGGCTTATTTGGCCTAAACAGGTTGTATCCCCACTCCTATCAAGATTCTTGCTATCATGCAAGCTTGTTTGTGAGCCTAAATGCTTGCTCCATTGCCCCAGCTAAACAAACTTTTATTTAGTTTTATTATTAATATTAATAATAAACTTAATGCTAGTCAAGTAATATAAGCATTAATATTATCCATAACATTAGATACGCTCTAAGACAAGTTGATAATCCTAATCTTTATTTATTCTAATAATAATAATAATAGGATTATTTTTAAATTATAAAGAGATATATAAAGGGTGAGAGGCCACAAATTTTTCCATATGGTATGAGTATTAACATATTGCTTTTAATAAAAATTATTATAAATATTACTACTCATATTAGGACTTAATAATTAAACAAGGAATGAAACTATAAAAACAAAACAAATAAAATATGAAAATTACTAAAAAATAACATAACATAAAACAAAAAACTAATAAAAAGAGGGTCAATCATATTTATATTGGTATAAAAGTTATCAATAAAAAATTGCTTATCATAATCTGTTAGTGTTTGGTAGCTTTAAGAGATATTTTCTCCTTAATTAAAGGCAGGTCGGCCTACATATTGCAATTATTATTTTATATTTCTCTTCTAAGGGAGCCAACCTAGATGAAAAGTCACCTAGATTGGTATATATGTAAGGTGGTGATCATTCATTTCATCATTAAGTCTTTTCTCTCTTCAATTCACATTTCTACAGAGTAGAGGTTCGCCCTTCAGCAGCAGATTACCATCTTGTAGAAGCAGATCGACTTCAAGGAGAAACATATTTATCTTTGCATCAAATGATAGGTGCTATCATTCATTGTATTAATTCGCCCTTGAGAAGGGTTTGATTGTAAAGCAGATTTCTGCTCTTATTCATTCAATATATAAGAGATATATTTTTGTTGGGTTTTTCTCCCTCGTGAAGGAGGGTTTTCCCAGGGTAATTTTTGCTGTGTTCGTTGTTCATTGTGTTGAGTTTTCTGCTTATGTCAATTCTGATCTAAAAAAACTAACATGGTATCAAAGCAGGTTTAAGGGAAGTACTGATCAAATTTAAAGCAGAAATATATGGGAATCATCAATGGGAAAAAGAAGGTTGAATTATCACCTCTGTAAGCAGTTGCCTGTAGGAAATTACATTTGGTCTTTAGGGGAAGTCATTGGAAATAAATATCTGTAGGTCACTGCAATCTTCGAGTTGTGGTTTCAATGGTGGGTGTGAAAATCAAGAGCGCTGTAAATTCAGAGTCTTTGACGGGAGCCGCATCTTTCCTTACCTTCCGTTCAATTAAATGGATTTAATGGGAGCAATCGATGACTAAGTGATATTTTAATTGGAGGCTCCTCACAGTGTGGCGTTTGTTTCATGAATAAAGGGACAAATTCATATTGTAATTGTGGCAATTAACAAGGTATCCACGATTTTTAAGAAGACACTATAATTTATATTTGAAGAAGGATCGGTTGTTTTTGAAGCCGCTGCATCTAGCCAAGGAGCTCACGTGGAAATAAGCTGTTAGATTTTGAGAAAATGTGGCCTTTCAGTATTGTGATATCCATTCTTAGTATTGAAAGTATGTCGTCTACCTTACTATCTGAGTCGAGAGAAGTAAAGGAAGATAATTCGCTATTCTTGAAAGACGTCTCCAATTTTGATGCCGCTTCAAGGAAATAATGGGAAATAAAGGTGTTTCATATTTGAAATAGGAACGATTTAATCTCTTTGAAGAAACCGCTGCCATCACCACAAGTAGCAAGCTGAATATTTGTTGACACAAGGAGTCTTATCAGGCTCGGGTCACATAAAGGAGAAGGGTGTTGAGTCAGTTGTAGAGGAGGCGTTAATTCTAGATTGATTTTGGAGCTATTGTGGAGTTCTGTAGAGATAGCGCTATTTGAAGACAACGAAAATCATGGCCCAGTGTGTGGGAGTTTAATACTGATCTGGAATTGCTTAAAATTGGCTACCATGGCACTCACTTTCCAACAGGGGATTTATCGTTGTATAGTAAGTGAATAGTGTTCAAACGAATATAGGTGGAGATTTCTTTGATAGCGGCTATTGTGAAAGTAATCAAATTTAAGGAGGTGACAGAACAAGGAAGCATCCACTCAGTATCATTAAGTTTGCTGTTGAATCGCAAAGCAAAGAGGAGTCGGAATTGAAATGTGGTCAGGCCTGAGTGCAATTGTATATGAAAGCCGAAGTTCATATGTAATTCTCGGATGATGATTTTGCATCTGAATCTTTAAGTGCAAAGATCAGGAAAGAACAATTGGTGGATTGCGAGGAAGATTAATTAGTAAAGAGATAAGTATTTCATACCCTTGAATAATGTTCATGAATTTCTTATGTAGTTATTAATTCATGCAATAACATTGGGAATAGTGAATCATGTATGCATTGGTATTTCTCTTTGGGATAGTTTAATTCTATGAACTATTAGTAATCTCTCCAAAATGCTTCCAGAACGGATCGAGGAGCAAAAGGATGATGAGAGATTGCATAAGGAATTCAAAGAGAGGAAGAGCTTGAGGCATTTTGTGAGGAAGTCACGCAGGCTGAAGAAATGAACTAACATGATATCAATGGAGACACAGCTTGCAGCCATGGGACTGAGTTGGTGGCACATAACTTCACTGGAGACATCTCTCGAAGAGGAAGAACCCATACAAATTGCGATTAGTTTTTTCGAAGAGGAGGAAATAACATTCAGAGGGAGTCTAACAAACCAACAGAGGCAACCTTGGACGAGGAGGTCAGGAGGTTGATGCAAGTACGTGGAGCTTCAGAGGGAGTCACTTCATTATGAAAATTTGTGTAATGTATATTTCTCTGAGACGGAGAAATATGAGGTGAAAGCCCTTGTAGTGTATATTTCTCTGAGACGGAGAAATATGAGGTGCGAGCCCTTGTTCATCTCTGAGACTGAGATGAGACGTCATGTTGAGAGACTCCATGACGACATCATGTTGAGAGACTCCGTGATGGACCCTTGTACTTGTGTTTCTTTCCACACATGGGAGTAGCCATGGTGGATGCCATGTTGAGAGACTCCACGACGACATCACGTTGAGAGACTTTGTGATGAATCTTTGAGCTTTCCACAAATGGGTGTAGCCATTGTGGGCGTCATGTTGAGAGACTCCATGATGTAGATATCTAGAAAATATCTCCCTAGCTAAGAGGGAGTGTTAGTGTTTGGTAGCTTCAGGGGATATTTTCTCCTTAATTAAAGGCAGGTTGGCCTACATATTGCAATTATTATTTATATTTTTCTTCTAAGGGAGCCGACCTAGATGAAAAGTCACCTAGATTGGTATATATGTAAGGTGGTGATCATTCATTTCATCATCAAGTCTTTTCTCTCTTCAATTCACATTTCTATAGAGCAGAGGTTCGCCCTTCAGCAACAAATTACCATCTGGTAGAAGCAGATCGACTTCAAGGAGAAACATATTTATCTTTGCATCAAAGGATAGGTGCTATTATTCATTGTATTAATTCGCCCTTGAGAAGGGTTTGATTGTAAAGCAGATTTCTGCTCTTATTCATTCAATATATAAGAGATATATTTTTGCTGGGTTTTTCTCCCTCGTGAAGGAGGGTTTTCCTAGGGTAATTTTGCTGTGTTCATTGTTAACTGTGTTGAGTTTTCTGCTTATGTCAATTCTGATCTTAAAAAACTAACATAATTGAGGTTCATAAAAAGATATTAATGGAAAATTCTAAAAATTTAGGAAGTAGTAGGATTGGAAAAAGGAGATGGGAAGTTGGTGAAGACAACAAAAGAAAAAGGTGATGGGAGGGGATGTCGAGGAGGCAAAAGGGAAGTTAAATTGTAAGAGAACGATGAAAGGGTCAGCAAGATAAAAAATGAGGGTAGGGAAACAAGGAAAGAATGTGGGAAGAGGGGAGAGTAGTCAAGGAGGAGTAGAGGGATTAAATATGGGAGAATTTAGGAAGGGCTGCCAAGAGGAACTTAAGCTCCATCCATCATCAGAGTTGAGGTTGGTAGGATGTTTGCCAATTTCTACCACTTATTTTAGTTTTCTCTTGCAATGGTTCTCTTTTTTAACAAGTACTTGAGTTGCCTTCAAGTGGACGTGGTGTTTGGTGTTGGATTATTGTTCAACAAGGGCAGATTTCTCAATGTGCTCATGTTTAATGTTGCTATTATGCTTATTCATCTTGTGCTAATGGAGTGACCAATCTCATTTGTATGAGGAATACCACAAGAGCATTCAATCTTGTAGACTCTAGAGTTAAGAAGGAGGTTTCAAAAATCTTTGGTTTAAGTGATAAGGCTTTTCATTGTAGTATAGAGTTTGACGGCATACTTGTGGCCTTTTTTGCAAAGAATTTTGGAAATCTTGTTGGAGATGCCTTCAATGTAAGGGAGGGTGATACTGTAGATATCAAAGGAGTCATTTTCCCTTGGTTGAAAACTAGTATGAGTTCTGGCTTCTCTAAACACTCTAGAAAACTACTATGAGTTTTGGCTTCTCTAAATGCTCTAGCAATGTGTTTTCTCATGTACTCATTTTGTTTAAATACTTTGGTTAGGTGGGAAATTTCTTGATTGATATGCTACACATCACAAATTTGAAAAGCCCTAGTGGCTAGAGCCTTTAGAGAAGAAGCATTCTTAAACAACGGAAGTTATCCACAACTCCTTTCAATGATGGAAATTTGAGCAACCTCCTTATCTCTGCCTATTTACAGCATACACCGCAGATGAGCCACTTTTTTATCAACAGTGAAGTGACCTGCCACTTTGGAGGTATGTGCCTCCCTAGTAAGAGAAATATCTATTCTTTTCACACTTAATTTTCCTACCTTGAAAAGCAAACCTTTGTTGAGATAGACGTTTACCTCATTTTTTGCATTTCCTTGAGCTTGTAGCTCTTTGAACTTCTTCCCAAAGTTTTAATCTTTTGCATATTCTTCTGCATAAGCATCTTTTGTAAAAGTTGCTAATTGTGTAACCATAGCCATAGCTGAAATTGGTTTGGAAATGTTATGTGGTCTAGATAACATATCTGCCACAACATTAGTACTTCCTTTTTTTATGTTTGATCACCAAATAAAATTGCTGTAAGAATCCTATGCATTTGGAGTGTCTTGCCTGCTGCAATTTATATTGTGATTGCAAATATTGTAGAGGTTGACTTGTCACATACACAATAGTTTCTTTACCAAACACGTAATGCCTCCATTTTTTAATAGCTTGAACTAGTGCATATCAATCTCTATCATAAACAAGATATCTTTTAACTGCTGAAGTAAAAACCTTTGAATGATAACTAACATGGTTAACACCTTCAAGCAAGACAACACCTAACACTCATAGCATATTCTCCTGCATTGGTCTCTACCCCAAAGGGTTGTTGTAAGTTAGGAAGAGAAAACACACGGCTATGACTTATTTTATATGTAATGTTTTAAATGCTTCATCATGTTCTTTATCGCAGTGAAAACTCCTCTCCGTAGCTGCAACTTGGTGTAAAGCTGAAGCTATAGAGGAAAATGAGGGAATAAATTTCCTTATGTATTGAGCAGCCCCTATGAAGCTCCTAGTTCAAGTAGCACTCTTTGGTGTAATCCAATACATTATAGATTCTAATTTCGAAGAATCATTCTCCATTCCCTCTCCAATCAGATGACCTAGATATATCAATGACTCTTTGATAAGTACACATTTTTTCACGTTTCATAATAGTTGTTTCTCTTTTAAATTTTGTGAATATGTTTTATATGGGTGAAATGCTCTTCCCATTTGCACTAAAAATTAGGATGCCATCTATATATACAATCACACAAGTATCTATGAAATTACTTAATACATCATTCATAAGGCTCATAGAAGTAGTTGGTGCCTTACACAAACCAAATGGAAGAACTAACCACTCATAAAGACCTTACTTTTTTTAAAACTTTGTTTTTTGTGTGTCTTCCTCCTTTAGGGGCACTTGATGATAGCTTGATTTAAGATCCAACTTACTAAAGTACCTTGCATGTTGAAGTTGGTCTAGTGAGTCATCTATCCTCGGAAGAGGAAATCTATTTTTATTTTTTAATGGTGATCTTATTTAGTACTCTATGGTCAATACATATCCTCCAAGAACCATCCTTCTTTCATACTATTACAATAGGCAAACCACAAGGCAAAGTACTGGGGCATATGACCCTTTGTTCAAGCAGCTCTTGAAGTTGTTTCTTGACCTCATTGCTCTAAAAAGGTGATTGCCAGTATAATGAATAATCTGATGTTTGGTAGAGGAAATTCAAGTAGGACTTGAATCTCAGCTCCACCTCCCTGCTTGGTAGCAATCTCCTTGGCTCATGGAATACTTCCTAAACAAATGACAAGGCTTCATCCAAGCGTTTCAATTTGGAGTTAACCAGAGTAATACTTAATTCTCCATTTTTCAAATCTTTCGACAAAAGTAAACATAATTGTTTTGTGTCTTAAATTAATTTAATATCTTGATTGAAGCTTACTGTTTCAACTTTTGTGTTCTAGTGCCCATTGATGATATGTTTAATTTCATCCTTGAATCATCCATATTTGTTAACCCTCTCCATAAAAAATGAATTTCTAACATACAAGTATGGACTACCAAGCACTCTGTCAAATGTATCAAGAGAAATTCTATCCACAACTCCTTCATCAACATATTGTGCACTCACACCAAATTGGAAATTGCACTACTTTGTTACAGGTGTATTTCTATGCCCCTTTTCACCCATACCAAAGGATATGGGTGAGGATGTTCACATGTTTTAAGACCATGACACATTTCTTTTGAAGTTAGATTGCATAGTGAATTATGATCTACTAATGTATTATTTCATGTCTTCTTTACTTCTTGTAATGACACTTAGCTAAAATATTCATTTAAAATTTCTTAGATTTGAAATACCCACCAAAATATATTGGCTATAGATTGTAGAAGCGATAAAAATATGAAATACCCGCAACATATAGTAGATATGCACATATAATACTATTTGAAACTAAATATTTCATTCAAATATATTATCCAAATACATTTCTGTTACAAATGATTGTAAAGATTTGCTGCTAGAGCAATTACAAATATACTCTGAAAATGCCCAAATGCTGAAATCCTCTAAACTTGAAGTGTAGATTTAACCCCCATATGAAGTTGGCTTAAGAACTTGAAGGGTTTTCATTCTCCAAACTCCAAGAAACCAATAATTGAACACAAGTGATCAAACTAGGGTTAGGTGTTGATAAAAATGGCCAATGATGATCCAAATTGATGAAGCTGCTTGCCTTATATAGAGGTTGGAGGCCTAGCGTGGACCCACAAGTTTGAGTCATTTAAAGGTTTCCAACCATATTATCATATTCAAATTTGGACTAATGGTGTCTTTTGTCTTCCATGTTGATCGGTGAAACTCTATGTTCAAATGTGATGGGGGGAAGGGTTGGTTTTAACTTTTGGGAAAGGAATGCCTTAAGGTGGGGGTTTGGGGAAGCACATACTAGGAGGATGCAATGGTTGGTGATATCGAGTGCATGGGGAGGCGAAAGTTTGTGGGTCCACAAATAGCAAGGAGTGGAGATTAGAGGTTGGTGATACCAAGTGCATGGGAAAGTGAGAGTTTGTGGCTCCACTAATGGCAAGGGAGTGGGAGGTTGGGAATTGGAGTTTGGCATATCCAATAATAGTGGGAAGTTGAATGGAAGGAAGGTATGATGGTATGAGAAAGTTCGAGATCTTGTCCAAGGTTGGAAAGTGACTTGGACATCCACATATTTAAGATAGGGGACATTACAAGTCTGCCCTTCCCAAAATTGCTTGCTTTCAAGCAATACAAATTTTTATGCTTCAAGATCTCTAGTCCTTCCCAAGTGGCATCTTCAGTAGGTAGATTTTTCCATTGATCCAGATACTCTGTAATGCTTCTGTTCTTCAATTTATTCAGCTTGGTATTGATAATATCATTAGGTTCCAATATGAGCCTTCCCTCATCATCCAAGGGTGGCAAATTTACTGACGGTGTGATATGTTTTCTTAGAGCCCTCTTGAGGCAAGACACATGAAAAGCATTATGAATCTTGTTATTTTTTGGCTACTTCAACTCATATACAATCTCACTAACTTTCCTAAAGATTCAGTAAGGCCTATAGAAGTGTGGTTTGAGTTTTTCAGCCTCACTACTTTTGATGGAGGTTTGCCTATAAGGCTGCAATCTCAGTAAGACTATCTCTCCTATTTCAAATGATCTCTGTATGTGGTTCTAATTTGCATTAATATTTTTGTTGATTTTGGGTTTGCTAAAGGTTATCTGTGAGTGACCTCAATATGTTCTGGGTATACTCCACCAAGTCACCAATTGTTGGTACTCTACCATTTGTAAACACTAAATCAACAAAGTTTAATGTATCATAACCATATAATGCCATGAATGAAGATATACCAATGGAAATATTGTGAGTAGTATTGTAGTAGTACTCTTTCAAATGTAACCATTTAATCCAAGCTGTTTGTTGATTTGAAACATAATTCCTCAAGTATTCTTCAACCCACTTGATCACTATCTTTATTTGTCCATATGTTTGGGGATGATAAGTTGTGCTAGGAATGAGTTCTATACTAGTAATCTGAAATAGCTCTTGCCAAAAAGAGCTAAGGAATTTACTCTCTATGATTGCCAATATTCTTAGCCAATGCCATGTAGCCTAAATGCTTCTTTGAAAAATAAATCAGCCAATCGGTGTGCTTTGAGTCTTGAAGAAATAACAAAGAAATGTGCATACTTCGTTAGCTTATCTACTAAAACAGAAATGCAAATTTTCCTTTGTACCTTGAGGCTTGCGATAAAATCCATGGATATGCTTTGCCACTTTTGATTTGGAATAAGAAGTGGTTGAAGCAAGTGTGTTGGAAAAAACATGTTTTGCTCTGTTTTATAGTTTATTGATAGGTCATGCATTATTTGATGTGTTTGAGGACATCCTTCTTGAGTCTCTTTCATGAGAGCTTTTCCTAACTAGCTTGTATGTCTTGTAGAATTTGGGGGGTCTTGCTAGAGGTGCATTATGCAAAGCCCTTAAAATATTCTCCTTCATTTGGGATTCAAGGACTAGGAAGATTTTGTTTTAATAAAGAATGAGACCATCTACTACTACAAGTTCATCTTCTCTCACATTCGCATCAAGGAGATTAGTAGAAAATTGTAACTACTCAATCTCATCTTCTGTTATTAACTATCAATTTTCTGCTGAATAAAACTAAATTGTTTTCTTTCAAGAGTTTCCAAATCGATTTCAACTGAATCACTTTAAATTTCAACTAACATCTATTTTTTCGGTTTCAGCTGAATTGAACCAACTAATTGTTTCCACCAACCGATTCACGGAAGATCAATAACTAAATAATTGTCAATCTAGGGTTTCCTTTGCAGTGAGGTGGAAAGGAAAATCAATTCTGATGTTGTTCATCATACAACTCATCAACTAACTTTTAAAACTTCCATTTCCAATTGAAAGGAAAACTATTAATTGTAAACATATAACAAAAAAATACAGAAGGATAATAACTGCTTTCCTTTGCTTCCAGTAAATAACGAGCAATTACTACAGCTATGAAACAAAGGTAACAACTGTCATTCTATGGTTTAAGAAATGGAAAATTAACTGCCAAATCTCATCCGACAATAACTAACTAACTAATCCATCTAGGATTCCCATTTATCCAATTAACGAATTGAGGAAAGAAATAACTTAATATTCATTAATTAATTTCAGATCTTTCATTTCAGCTGAATGAATCAAGTAACTGTCTAACTAAACAATTGCAGTCTTTTACATACAAACAATTAACTCAAAGAAAATAACATTTATTGCAGTATTAATAGTAATCTTAAATTGACAAATGCATGTACCTGGAATTGCAATTCGATAGCACCACCATGATGAATTGCTTGAACAACTTTATCATTGAGAGAAAGAGAAACATCATCAGGGGCTTTACCGCCCATCCAGACCTATTGGTCTCCGGAGTTTCTTCAACTGAAGATCCTGACCCTTCATGAGGGTAATCAACAAGGATCAAATCATCATCATGCCTCTGAGCCTAGTGTCAAGGACCTATACCTCCTGATTGACCTTACTAAGGGTACCTCCCAACTAGAAAGGTCACTCTGATCAGTGGTATATCTGGTACTTGTTAGCTGATAGATGCTGAATCTAGCATCGTACCTTGGCCAAGGATTTTAATATTACTGGCACGCCTGTGCCGGTATCTTTGGCACTCCTGTGTCAATATCTCTAGCACTCCTGTGCCATCAACACTCTCACCCTTGCTCGACATGTCAATACTTAGATCAAGGTCAAATTTTACATTAGCAAGTTTGTTTGTCAATTCCTTTTAGTTCGAGGTTATATCTTAACCATCAAGTTTCATACATAATAAAAGAGATTCATTGGCATAGAGGATTTTCAAGTCTCTCTTATTTATCCCTTAATAGACTCGGTGACCAAGAATATGCACTAAACCAACTTCTATTTAGAGAGGAGAGAATTCGGTTTAACTAGACAGATCAAGTTCTTTAGATAATTTTCAAACGGTTCAATTGAACCCAGATTAGAATCTTTTCTCTTATTTAAGGTTAAGCTAATATCATTAAGCGTCGATTTATAAAGAGAGAGAGAGAGTCTCGGCTCAACATCTATCACTTATTTTAAGACTAACTTTATTCTCTAAACAAAGGTTGTTATCATTGAGCTCTTATGTACTGAATGACATATTCAATTAAATGTTCTTTCAGATCTTATCATTCAACTTCAGATTTTGGTCTCCAGTAAGATTACAATGTCTGGTCATTCCCTCTTAGTTCCAGTTTGTATCATATCCACAAGATTTATGCGTAAAAGAAGAGATTAAAACGATGTTAAGTTTTAAAGACCACTTTTATATCTCATAAAGGTTCGGAGAACATGGAAAAGCCCAAGGCTTGCGATAGATCAAGCTGATCAGGTGAAGTTCCTTTTCAGATTATAAGCCCAACAAATCTTCAAATACTAAAACAAGATTGATCACAACATAGAAAAGAAGGAACCATAACCATTCGAGTTCCTCAACAGAGGATCAAGGTCTCAGTTTTAGGCCCACAAAATCAACAGAGGAAGACATGAATATAATTGATTGTTTGATTAACTTCAGGGTCGACATTGCTCCAGACCCAATGAGGAATGAGAATTGAACACTAGAGGCTTGGTTTCAATTCGACATTACCAATCAAGAGGAAAACAAATCGATGTACATGACTCAAGCAACTACCATTCTTTTATGAAGGATATTCGGTAGAAAGAAATGCATTTCAAATTATTCACGTACACAAAGATAGAAACGACCACAGCCAATTAATTCTAACCAGAGCTTTGCCTCACTAAAAATACCCTAGATTAATTCATCATTACCAAATTCAGTGGAGGTTTTTATTCGTTACTTGCCTGAGAAATTAAATTTGAAATTTGATAACAAGCTCTTCTCTCTGCAAGTCAACAAGCCGATAAAACCCCAATGCTCTCAGATGAGGAAGATAACTAGAGATAGAGAAAAGGAATTCAGCTCCACTATTCCGAATGGAAGATACGCAAGGCAAACGCCCAACTCAAAGCACAGATCAATAGAACTTCGCCATAAGAGTTAAATCTCAAAGGTTGCCCACCTCCAAGAAGAAGACAGGGTAATTGAATAAGCTTGAACAATATCGACGATTACACAGAGAGAGAGAGAGAGAGAGAGAGAGAGAGAGAGAGAGAGAGAGAGAGAGAGAGATTCCAAATGTGAGCATAGTGTGAATGCCAATCACAAAAAAGAAACCAAATCAAAATGGCAACAAAGGTCTAAAACAAAGTCATAGAGAATTGCACGACCGACAGAGAGGAAGAAAGAGAGATGCGGAGATGAGATAGGTAATGAAAGAAAGTCCATTTTTCCATCCCGAAACTCCCCCTTCCCAGACTACTCAAGAAACTTTTCATTTGCCCATTCTTGGGCGTTTCTCCAATGTGGGTGGCGAGTTGCCTGGAGTCTCGCCACAAGGCCTGACGTCGACTCTAGCCATTAATTTTGAATAAAGAAATATTCGATGCCAAGATTAATATTTTCAAAAGTTAATTGATATGAAATATTGATTGCTCCTCCTCCAATTTATTATTATTTAATTATGTCATTATTAATCAATTTGCAATCTCTTAAAAATAATTAAAGGTTAATATATATATATATATATATATATATATTTAAATTAACTTATAGAATTATTAATTACTTTATATTATTTATGGCCAATTTACGATTTAGATATTTGTCATACACCAGCTCGAGGTAGACAATAAAATTGATCCATTGTTAACCATGTCCTCTCCCTGATGATATTTCCCTTTTTCTCATGGTGTAGACAATCCTTCATCCACCGACAAGGATTATGGTTAGATCGTTCTCAACGGCTTAATAATATGCATTAAATTTAATCTCAGGATCTCATTCAACTTCACGTGAACAATAAATTCACTTGCAAAATAAAAAGTTCGTTAACATTACAATTACGATAAAAGAACAACTATTGCATTCTCAATGTTATAATCACATGAAAGTAGTTACTTGCGACTAACATTGTATTCAAAATACATAACCAAACATATAGTCTCAATGTGAGGGATGTAACAAAAATGCACTTTTTAACATATTTTGCCATAATAGAGACCTTCCAATTGACATAAATATTAGTAGACCATAGAATAGGTTTTCTAGAAAGAGCATTGACAACTATATTTTTTTTCGCTTTCATGTACTCGATTTCAATATCATAAGCTTGGAGCTTAACCATTCTTGTTTCCCATCATTCAATTCATGTTGGCCAAGGAAGAACTTCAAATTGTTATAATTAGTGGTCACCACAAATCTTCCACAAACTAAATACTGTTGAAGCCTGTCTAAAGTAAGCATGATAGTTAGCATCTCTTTATCATAGATAGAGAATCCTTTTTCTGATTCTTTCAATTTCCAGTTTTCAAATGCTATGGGATGTCATTTTTGCACTAAGACAACTCCAATTCTCTCTCTTGGAGCATCACATTCTACAACAAATGTTTGCGATAAATTTGTAATAGCAAGAACAAGACATGAACTCTATCACTTTTCTAAGCTTATCAAAAGTTTCTTGAGTTGTTTTAGTCAAAGAAAAAGCCCTTTTCTTTGTCATATTGATTAATGATGTTGCTAGCTGTGAAAATTCCTTAATAAATCTCTTATAGTAGTTGCAAAGGCTAAAAAATCCTCTCAATTGTGTCATTGTGGTAGGAGGAGGCCAATCCAAGATGGCTTGATCTTTTGTTGATCCACTTGAACCGCTTGAGTATTAATGACATGGCCCAAGTACAAGATCTCCATCACCCCAAACTCACATTTTGAATCTTTTGCAAAGAACTTGCTGCTCTAATATTTCAAGGATGGTATCTAGATGCTTGAAATGATCTTCCCAAGTCTTCTTGTAAATAATAATGTCATCAAAGAAGATCAAAATGAATTTTCTTAATTGATTTGTGCAAACATGGTTTATGCATGATTGGAAAGTAGTTGGTGCCTTTTTTAGGCCAAAAGGCATTACAAAAAATTAAAATTCCCAATGTGACATTTTAATGTTATTTTGTGCATGTCCTCATCCCTTACACAGATCTGATGGTAATTTGATCCTAAATCAATCTTTGAAAAAACCATTTCTCCATGCAATTGATCAATTAACTCGTCAATCTTGGGAATGAGATATTTTTTGTTGATGGTCTTCTTGTTCAAAGCTCTTTAATCAATACACATACGTATGGTGCCAACTATTTTCTTCACAAGAACCATATATTAAGCTAATATGCTAGAATTGGGCTTGATGTGACCCATCTCCAAGAGCTCTTTTATGGCCTTTTCTATCTCCTTGTACATTCTTGGGTGGCGGTAAGGAGTGGTCAGGATAATCTTAGAGCTTGGTTCCAATTCTATGATATGTTTGAATCCTCTATTAGGTGGTATTGTTGGAGACAAATTACTGAACACTACATTATGCTTATCCAAAATATTTTGAATATCAATATAATAGGTGCTTTGCTTATCCATGGATGAATTTGTAGGCATGACCAAGCATTTTGTTTCCCAAGCAACTTGTCCTTTGTATAAAGTCCTTTCTATTCTTTTAGTGGTAACCACCTGTAGTTATCCACTAGAAATTCCTTTGAGCACCACATCTCACCCATCGAATCTAGACTTAAGCTCCATGAATCAAGTGTTTTGTGAAAACTCACCAAGGAGTGCAACCATTGTACATCCAAAACCATGTTAGCCTCTCCTAAATATTTATTTGGTTATGTACATCCAAAACCATTACAATGGTCATGTTTGGCTCTTGGATTATTTTGATGCATGGAATGGTGAATCTATCAACAACAATGACATTGAATCCTTCAAAATCTTTAGTTTTTAGTCCTCTTCTAATTACTAGGCCCTCATCAATAAAATTATGGGTGGCCCCACTATTGATAAGCATTGTGATTCATTGCCCACATAGCACTCCTCAAACTTTGAAAGGATGATATTTGGGTGCTCCTAAGAGAGCTACTAGTGTACCTCCATTAGTGTCTTCATCCTTTGCCTTTTCAAGTTCATGCTCCTCTATAATTGGTTTTTTCTTAGGTTCTCTGGGATTTGGATCATCATCAAATATTACTTCAATGTAATGGATTTGGCCTTTACCAAAGCATCTATGACTAGGATCCAGTGGTCCCTTGTAGGAAAAGCATGCTTTCATCCTTTTGAGTTCATTTTGTTGTAGTCATCAATCTTCTTTGTTGTGGGTGTGAATAAGATCCTCTGTATTGAAAATTTTCTTTCTGCAATACAAAGTGGGTGCCTTGGAATTTGGATGAAGAGAGAAAATTTCCCTTAAATAGAGATGGCTCTGTTGGTGATATGAGTTATGAACCCAAAATCCCTAAGGATGAATAGTCTCCCAAGTGCCAGGGGTGTCAAACTTGTGAAGAGTATCACAAAAGCTATGTTTAGGACTTAGGACCAATTACTTAGGTGGGTGAAATCTCCTTCACTTCTGGTTCTACAAGACCAAGGTGGGTTTCCATAAGGTGCTGAATTGTATGATATTCCAAGGATTGGGTGATTACCTTGCTACAAACTATACCCACTACATAGTGTATTCCTATACTGGTGTCACAATATATCTGTGTTGGTCTGAAAATGCAAGGTCATGCACCTTTATATAACAGAAAAGCTTATCAGCCATAAGGTTTTATAAAAATGGAATTAATAACCCCTATTACTGTTATGCATTCACACCTGAAAGCTAGAAACTGGTACAACACAGTTGAAAGAAAATGATTAAATTGAACTTTTTGTCTATGTGTTGGGGTGATGAGAAATGGAGCTTACAACAAATTGGTATGAATTCCAATAGGGCTACAAAGTCATGGGTTCATTTGAAACACACCATGACAGAAATCTCATTATTAAACCTTAATGAAGATTTTATTGAAGACTGCATCTCAAAATACACAAGTAAACTAGGTTCTACACATGCATTAAAAGAAACAATAGAAATTGTAGAACATTTAATGAGTCTACTTATTTATCCATAGACGAACTTAAACATTTCCTTCATTACTGTGAAAAGACACCATGCAAAATAATTGTAGAGTTCTTACAGCCATCTGGTTGACAAACTGATCAAATACATATCTGGAAATGAACACAATATTAGTGGAGACAATCAATGTCGATTCCACTCTTTAAAATTGTTCTTTAGATATTACAATAAGTCCATTACGAATTTCGGATGAACCTAGATCATTGAAATATAGAAATAGTGTCCTTCCCTTCGTTGGAATTAAAACCCTAGTTGTTTGGAAATGTTTCTTTTTCTTTGTTCTTCTCCAAATTATTTTCCCATCCTTGTTCAAATGAAAAGTAATGCTCATACACCCAATACAGGTTGGGTTGGAGGGGGAAATGTGCACCTTTCCAAAGCAATCATGAAAATATGCAATCTCAACTATTGCAAGGGGCACCCATGCCTTAAAGTTAGGGTTTTTACATTTTTTTATCTTTTAAATCTAACTTAAATCATGTTTTTATGTACCCATGGTGTATGGGAAGCCTTCATTCTTCAATCAACACCACTTTTGATGATTGATGGCATCCATGAAGGGCACACGAGTAGCTGGAATCAATTCTGGTAGTTGAGTGAGCTGTGGTGTGCAATAGAGGTTTTTTGGTGCCTAGTGGGTTTTGGGTTTTGGAAGGAACCTAGAACCTAGAAACTGCACGTTGAATTGTCGAGGGTCAGGTTTCAGAAGGAACCCAAAACCTAGAAACACAACTACAATTGGTGGGTGTCGTGAATATGGCCTATTGATCTCAAGGCATTGACCACATTTGGTCCTCAAGATTGCATAAGGGCATGAGAGGAGAGCATACATGGCCTACTATTTTGTTTCCAAAATTGTGGTGTGAATAATTTCCTAGGGCTAACCACTTATTGGTGCACTGCAAAGACCAAACGACTAATGGGCTCACTATGCTAGGTTTGCACAAGGCTTACTAAGGGATGTCTTCAATATAGTTGAAGGTGAGGTTCAAATCCATGAATCGAGGTGTATGCCTAATGGTTTGGTGCGAGAGAGTAACCCATTCATTGCTGTCACTTTGCAAGTTATAAAGTTTCTTGACGACAAATGTACCTTGAAGGGAGAGTTTTTCAATTCTCTTCCTAATTTTTATACCCCACTAGAGTATGTGGGTTCAAATTGCCACTCGGTGATAAAATCTAAGCTAGGCTCACTAAAAAGAAATAAAGAAAAGACTAACAACTTTTGATATCCAAGGTCACCTTGCAGCATGAGGAAAGAGCATACATGAGATTAATGTTTTGGGGGAAAACAAAAGGTGATTAAAGGGATGCTTTTGATTCTCAAAATCACCTTGCGGTGTGAGGGAAGAGCATACACACTCTTGTATCACACAAACATGACAAGAAAATTCTTTCACCTTAGAGATTAAAATGTGAGATTTGGAGACAAATGCACACAAGGAATGCCTTTGATTTCCAAGGTTGCCTTTTGGTGTGAGGAAAGAGCATACACACCCTTGGAGGCACAAGTCTATCAAGCAAGTTAATTCACCTTCTAGAAAACAATGAAAACACACAAAAATGTTTAAAGGTTGTTTCTTTGGCAAATGAACCTACAACCCACGTGTAAGTAGTTTTAAGCTATGATTGGTCTTCAAACACACAAACCTGCAACAAGGGGTCAATAAATGACACACACAGTCCAAGCACACACTTGTAATGATTAGGATTAGTAAGAAAAATCCAAAAACACAAGAGAATGGTTGATCAGAATCAATGCACAATTACATAGAGCACTTATGTTGAATGAATAAAAGTAAAAATTCTAGATAGTATATGTGCTGAAAGTAGTGTAGAAACGCTAAAAGAGATGCAAAAGTGCTAAAAGTTAGTGTAGAAATGCTAAAAGAAAGTGTAGAACCCTAGAGGGTGCATACAAAATGAATTAGTGTGTGTACGCCACTTAGTGTTGTTGTTGTTTTAAATCAGAAATGCAAATTAACAGAAAATTCAACACAGTGAACAAAGAACACAGAATTTATCCTGGGAAAACCCCCCTCCTTGAGGGAGAAAAACCCAGCCAAAATATCTCTCTTATATATTGAATTTAAAGGAGCAGAAATCTGCTTACAATCTGAATAGTTTCTTCCTCTTCGAGAGATGTCTTCAAGAATAGCTACCAAACACTAACCATTTTGGCTGGGTTTTTCTCCCTCGAGAAGGAGGGTTTTCCCAGGCTAAATTCTGTGTTCTTTGTTCACTGTGTTGAATTTTCTGTTAATTTGCATTTCTGATTTAAAACAACAAGTTTGCAGGTGCATTATTGAGTAGGGTACTTGTACTGAAATGGTTCATACAAGCCCAAAAAGTGCATACGCCACACTAGGGGTGCATGCACCACGAGGCAATGTAGGTATACCACTACACAACACTTGCACCATGGACTAGGGTTTAGGGTTTAAGGTTTGATAGAATGTAGGTGTGCTAGGGAGGAGTACAAATGCACCAAAATTGAGAATGAGTGTGTTATTTGGAAGATTGTACTGAAATGGTTCATACAAGCCCAAAAAGTGCATATGCCACACTAGGGGCGCATGCACCACGAGGCAATGTAGGTATACCACTACACAACACTTGCACCATGGACCAGGGTTTAGGGTTTAAGGTTTGATAGAATGCAGGTGTGCTTGGGAGGAGTGCAAATGCACCAAAATTGAGAATGAGTGTGTTGTTTGGAAGAGCATCTACACTAAACTCGGAAAAACATTAATACACGTTAAAGTTTGCAAAAATCACTCAAAACAAAGCTTGCAAAGGTGAAGATTAGATAGGAACATGGTCCCACTGGGCGTGCCGGAATTTGTATGCAAAAATGTAGAATAAAACACAACAGAGAACAATGCATAAACAAAATTCCTATTCTACACCAAGCTACAACTTTGGTTGAACTAAGGGAAGCAAATAAATGTTGAAAAGGAAACAATATTTTCACCAACACAAACCTTGATGACCATGTGATGTGCTCAAGATGGTTGACTGTTGTTGAGAGTTGATGTAGTTGCTCATTCTTGTGCATGACCTTTCCTTGCATCTGATTCTTATTCTTGGAAATGGCTTGAGGAATGAGAGATTTATAGATTTAATGAGGATAAATGGAGGGTCAAGATTGATTTAGAAAGAGTGGCTAGGATTAAATGAGAGGAACTTTGAATTTGAATATGAGAGGGAGGACAGATTAAATGATGGGAGTTGGTGTATGGAGGTTTGGGATTGATTGGATTAAGTGGATGGTTGGGATTAAAAGTTAGTTTGGATTTGGATAGATGGTAGTTGGAAATGGGTGACAAGGATTTGCTTGATTGATTTGATGGGTAGGATTTAGGATTGACTCCATTTTGGATTGATGACTTGTATTTATTTTAATTTTTAATTGTGGATGGAATTTGATTGTCCTATTAGTGGGGATTAGACTAGGATTTGGGGTTTTAAGGCTACTTAATCAAATAATTAGATAATTTAATTAATTAGTGGAGAGGAATGTGTTGGACTAATCACTAGCGTCTCCCTTTGGATTCGTGACACGGACTAACCGCCTCCCATGGATCTGTTTATCTCTGGTGTTTGTATCGGGCGTTAACAGGTCGGTCTTTTGGCACAACAACAAATGTATTCCAATAGGATGTAGGCAATTAGTTTAATTAAATAAATATGATTTATTTACTTAATTCGATGGAGGGAATGTAAGAGGCTAAGTCCTAATTTATTGAATAAATATAATTTATGTAACTAATTAGTGCTGAGATGATGCGTGTGGTTACAATGGGATTAGTATGGTGTTGAAAGTGGTGGTGATAGTTGTGTCGTTAGGATGTGGTCAATTTTAGGTTTCTACGGTTTGTATTGTAGACAGTCTCTCATGCAATCCAAGTCCATGAATCCCAAAAATGATAAATGAAAATTTCAATTGCTTTAAAATGAGAGAAAATATTTCTATACACATTTTTATTGCAGGATCACTGTAATGCAAGAAATGAGAAGGGTGGTAGTAAAGACCATCATAACATCTCATCTTCATCTACCTCTTATCAGATTGTGCCCTTTCCCCCATTTATCCATTTCTTTCTTATATGTATTTCTAAATTACATTTCTGTGAAAGATGTTGAAAAGAGAATCTCTCTATTTATATTTCTGCATGTCAATATTGATCATATATAAATATGAAAATGCACATGAAATGTACAGATCTGATCCATGAAAGAAGACTGTTCTTTTCTTTATTTTCAACATCCCTTCTGGCTTTGTGTGTTGGAAAAATAGTTCAACAAGTCTTAAACATAAAAATCAGAAAACTTTAGGTCAAAATTGTACATTCGAATATAACAATCTACTCTCCCCATATTTTTCTTTATTTGCCACTTTCATTTGTCTGTTATTTCTTGAATTTTTAATGGCACAAATTTTAAAGAGAATCAGCAATGGAATTCAAGACTGAATGATGAAATTTTTGCAAGTTTAGCCCCTTTCTGCAACATTATCAAATCAGTTATGCCTTCTAAATGCTTCAGATTCTTCTGTCTCCTTTTTTGTTGCCTCTTTTTATCTTTCTCCTATAATTGCAGTTAGGGTCACCTTCATCATTAGGTTAATCCAATTGAAATCCTTTCCCTGTGCGCCTTTCAATCATCAAATGTGGCTTCTCCATTCTGTTTTCAGTGGCAATTATATTGTAGTTTAAAGAATTCTTGAAATTATCATTTTTTCTCGCTGGAAAGAGAGGTTTCTAAAACAGGAACCTGCAACCATATATAAATAACAAGGCATCCAGAGAAAGAAAGTGTCAGGCTGCCAGCATTCATCCTCTTACTGTCTCTAGCAACAGAAATATAAATCTGCCATCTGCAGCATGGTGAAAGACAGGGACAAAATTGAAATTACTGAAATGAAATAGATTTCCCGTGATCAATCTTTTGCTGGCAAGAGTTGAAACTTCCATCATTGGTCTCAGCATCAAAGTTATCTTACTTCCAACAACCAATGGACATTTTCTTTTCCTGAAGATTAACTTAGCAACTGATTGCCTAGAGTTTAGTGAAGTTTAAGCTAGTATTCTCCAAAATAGGGGCTTCACTAGGAAACAACCTGAGAACCCCTTTATTATAATCTATTAATATGCTTAATTTCTATGCTAGGGTCCTATTTTAAAAATATTTATTTCTATCTATCTACATTACATCCATGAACAAGTATAGGTTCTGAATGTGAGAGACATGTTACAAACTTGCAACAATGATAGTACATGAATGCATCCTGAGATAAAAATAAATACTTCATTTAGCTCTTGTGCAGGTCTATCGTGCAACTCTCTCCTGCATCATTCATCTTATGTGTCTGCCAAGGTGCAAATAACACATCTGACCTTGTATAGTCCATATCGTTAGCCCAAATCATATTTGAATCATTCTCTAGTGGGGGTTCAGCGGGCATATACTCTGTAAGCACAAATCATATTCGAATCATTCTCTAGGTGGGGTTCAGCGGGCAGATACTCTGTAAGCACTCTTTTAATCTTGAGCAATAGGATGCATTTTTTGTCCATTTTATGTATGCCCCAAACAAATTGTTTAATTGTCAAAGTATAAACAGCAGGAGTCAAATATAAATCTGGGAAAAAGTCATTCTAATGTTTATCATGCAAAAAGCATCCTAGTTTTGAGGTCATGAGCAGCATAATGTGTTCAAAACAAGGAGGCAATATGACTAAGTGGAAATAAAAGCATGCTACAAGAAAATCTCTTTGTTGTCTTTTCTCCAAGTTTCCAGGATGAGGGGACATGGGGGTGGGTTTTTGGGGACTATATATATATATATGCAAAAGTCAAATAGTAAACACAGAATCGAGAACACAATACAATAATTGGTCAATGTTAACAATAAGCTAATAAGTTATATTAACAAAACAATGCCTGTTGTCAAAACATAAATCAAAAGGTTATCACTTGAATATCAATGATCATAGTAGCTGAAAATCAAAATCCATTACAAATGAACTGAAAGTTCAAAGCACCAACTAGAGTCTAGGGTTTGCTTGCACCAATATTTGCTGTTTTTCTAAGTTACCGGAATCGCTTCTATGCCCTGCCGTTTCCGGGTATTGGTACGTATCCGAATCGGATACATGTAAAACCCCTGTGGAATCAACCAGGGTACTGCATTTTTTACTCCTGAAACAAATTTTAAAAAATAGACGAATCTCGACATTTTTCTGACGTTTTTCCAGTCGATGTGGCATGTTTGACCGATTCCGAAAGTCTCTACGCAGATTTCAAAGTTTTTTTCAACTTTTTACCTACATCATCTAATGTCAATGATGATGTTGATCTTAATCAACCTAATGACCCATATGATGCCTACTGTTAATTGTATTATTATTTTTTAAATGTTGAACCAATAAACAATGAATTCAATATAATTATATACCTATCGTAACATTCAAGTTTTGAAAAATTGATATCAAATTAATTTAGTATAATTGTATTTCAGATTTGTTATA